>OLKM01003964.1:0-27217 GCA_900291075.1 Melanogrammus aeglefinus | reverse complement strand
ACGAAACGATCCAGCGACACGACTCCTCCCAGACCCATCGACTCGCTTGACAATTCGTTCACTCACGAGAAGACGCCAAGCCGCCGCCATTTCAGCCGCCGGCCAGTCAAGTGGAAATGATTCTAATCACATAGTTAGGCTTTGACTCCGAAAGGCTGAATATATTATTAGACACGATTTATTAGAAAGCCTTAATAAAAACCGTTGAACCGCAAGACCGTAAACCATAAGCAACGCGGTAAACAAACCTCGCAAGCCCAATCCAGGTTACTGAAGCATTAATTGGTCAAAATATTATAATAAATATTCGAATATATTCGAATTTATAACAAACAAACTTCGAATATGATTTTCTGGGCACAAGTCAAAGCCCTGGTATGTGTGTGTGTGAAATTATTCTACTTATTTTATTTTAGTTATGAATTGTTTTACATTTCTTTACTCAAATCTATTTGATCTCAGAATTATTTCATAGTGAAAAGTGTGCTGTGTGTTCCACAGTTTGACACAGTAGGCTCATTACGTGTTGAGGGATAGGCCTATTGTAGACCAAGGTGATAAAGAGGGAAACGTCACAATGTGTTATATTGATAGATGATTAATAATTTTTAAAATGGCTTTGATAATGAATATAACAATATTTAATTATAATGCACATACTATATCGTTCTTTATAGGGTTACCAACTTGTAACAGCATAAAAGATTAACATTTCCAAAGTAACCTTCAGTACTGGAGCTGAATAAAATGGCACACATTGTTTGCATGCACTGCACCAGGAGTAAGGTTATATATTAATTATAAGTAGACTATACTTAGTTAGCTTCAACGATACACGATATCATATAATATATTATAATATAAATTAAAATTAATGATATAAGTGGAACGTCCATGTAGGCCTACGCGCAGGTGATGCCGTATGATATGTAAATGTAAATGGACTGCATTTATGTAGCGCTTTTCTAACCATTGGCCACTCAAGCGGCTTTAACAATATTCGCCTCACATTCACCATTCACGCACACATTCACACACCGACGTCGGAGTCAACCATGCAAGGCGCCAGCCAGCTCGTCGGGAGCAGTTAGGGTTAGGTGCCTTGCTCAAGGACACCTCGACACTCAGCTAGGAGGAGCCGGGGATCAAACCAACAACCTTCAGGTTGCCAGCCAACACCCTCTACCTCCTGAGCTACTGCCTTACTTTCGTATCATCTCTGAGATAAAGTAAAGCCTCAGGTAGTTTGTTACATCGTTTCCACACCATTCGATTCACCGGAAACTCGACTGAACGGAGGAGTCATTCGCGAATCACTCTAGTTTCCGGAAGCGGTGAATCGCATCATGGAATGCACGCCATTGCACGGTTCTTACCTGAGTCAGTCAGACTCAGTGGAGTTAGTGCTACCGGAAACTCGACTGAACGAATGAACGAATCGATTCGCGAACGACTCCTCTTGGCGAACTGAATCACACAAACTGGTTCACGGAAACTAATCACTAAATCCACCACCACTGTAGACGCCACCTGTTGCTGCTCCTGGTTTACCACTCCAAGATGGCGGCCGTATTTCTCGCGTCCCAGCAGCCAATGCTGCGTCTATGCTATAAGATGTCTACGGCCATAAAGGCCCTGTCACACCAAATTTTTACCGGGTGCCAAATTTGTACCGGGTTACGTAATCCATTCCAAACCTGCCTAGCAACAGATGATCGCCGGACGATCGCGTCGAATGACGTAGGAAAGTTCGGACAGAACATTCTCGCATATCGTTCACGTCAGCGCGAGCAAGATAGATAACACTTATTTTACAAATTACATTTATTTAACAGCGTTACTAATTACATTTTATTAGCGCGTTCCTAACTTTATATTTGTATTGGATTTTATTGTTTAATCGCATTAGCTAGTAAACTGGAGTGTATGGTTTCAAAAAAACATTCGCACTCATGTTGCCAAAGACGAAATAACCTAATACAGATAACGGGTCGCTAGATAACACTTGTTTTTACTTATATTTGTATTGCATTTAATTGTTTAATCGAATTTAGCTAGTAAACTGGGTGTTATAAAAGTGTGTCATAGTCTAGCTAGCTTGTGTTAATTTTAATTTAGATCGTAATAGATTATTGGTAATCAGATTAGGCTCTAGATAGAAATAGATGGGTAGATAGGGTGAGCAGGCATTTACTAACTGGGTAAATTTTGTTTGATTATTATTGACGTTATCCCACAACATGAAGCTATTACTGGTTTAAGGAAATAAATATAAATACATTGATAATATGAATAAATAAGTTTATAATATATGTATAGGAAAGTAAGATAACTTAAAAATAATATCCTTGATATAGTTTTTTGGACTAAACCTTAAGAGGTAAAGGTTGAAAATGAAAACACAAACAAGCACAGTATGGGGAAATATTTATTTAAACAAGAGTGGAGATTTTTATTGATATATTAACACTGTTTGCACTATTGGTCCACCTGCACTAACACAACACTGAACACTACCTTACCACATAGCATCACTTAACCCATTCAATCTCACTCTCATATTATCACTTTAATCTAAGACAGCAAGAAGGCTCACATGAATTAACATTTAATTATTTCGCCTCAGATGTAACAATTAATCTTACAAGCAATCTATATATATGGCGAATGATGATGCTATTCAATATAAAATGAAAAAAGGGTGATGATGCAGTTTCTTGATGTGCACTGTCATTATAGAAGCTGCTGAGTTGACAGCGTCTAGCTTGTTCCAGGTTCAGGTTGATGCACCACACTTCCAGAAGATGCTGATTCTTGATGTCCCTGGTGTTCTTTGGCCTCTGCATGGTAAACTCTTCCTGTCACAATGTCTTTGAGATAAGGATAGACAAAGACGGAAAGAAATCCACAATGAAAAACAGAAATGGAATGGAAAAATTGTCTGTTTTAGTAGTAAGCCCTCTCCAACGGTCAAGGTACAGATCTTTAGAGAAGGTTTTTTTTTGTTATGTTTTTTTTAAGGCTGACGCAACTAAACTCAACCTGTATTTATAGACACATTTTAAAAAAAAACACCGTTTGACCAAAAGTGCTGTACAATCAAAAATAGCAAAAGCGTATATAACATGTATTATTGCGTTAAATATATACAATAATTATACCATCGCCAACAACAGCAATATTGACAGTAGAACTCTATTGAGGGAAAATCTGAATATTAACAAGAATCAAATTAAGTCTCCCAGCAAAGGGATCATACCTACCCATCCTACAAAGAAGAAGAACTGTGCAGAATAGTTAGAGATATGATTTGACAATTTGGACAAATGTATTCATAAATATTCTGTACATGGGAAAGACAGGACTGGTGAAAGGGCCTACCACACCTCCTGCATGGGACCAGAGGTGCTTTTCCTTGCCCGATGGTCGGTTCTGCAGAGGCAGTGCACATCCACATCAATGGCGAATGGCTCGGCAGTGGGAGACCTCATGGCTCTAGGGAGAGTTTGCACTTCTCCAGCCTGAAAACAGGGAAAAAAGGTGACTGTGCATTTGTCCTTGATAGTATTGGAGACTGTGGTGGGACCCTCACCGCTGCAGAGAGAGCAAAACTGTTGGCAATAGCAAACAGTCCACAATCTGAGCCACCTGCCTGCTGCTGTATGTCAGGCCACTGCAGTCGGAGACTCTTCCCTGGAAAAGCAAGCAGACCTGTGACCTGTTGAATGAAGACCTCTGTCCTGGTGTGTCCTAGGGAGTCAAAAATGTTTACTGAACCTCCCTGGCAGCCAATGTCACTTACCGTAACCCAGTGATTTGCAGAAACATTGAGTATCTGTACAAACCCTTGTGCTGGCTCGGTCAAAGTGGACAGCAAGGCTAGGGAGGTGGTGGCGTACAGCTTGTTGACGCTGGGGTACTTGGCCTTAAGCAGGGCCTGAGCATGGTCCATAGCATGGTCATCCAACCAAGTACTTGGGTGGTTGAGCATGGCCCTGAAGTCCTCCACCCTTTTGCTCAGTGAAGCTGGAAAAGCCTGGCCTGGCTGGACACTAGTGATGACAACATCACAGTCCTGAAACCAAAAAAACAAACATCGCACTCATTTTAGCAACAATGTGAGCATGTAATTAGAGCAACCAAAGTATTTATTAAGTGAAATGAAGACTGACTGAAATATTTACCTCTAGTGGGTCCTCCTCCAACTCTGAATCTGCTGACTCAGATAGATTGGACAAAGTCTCCTTGGTGGTCCAGGCAGCCTGGGATCCTAAAGGGGAAAGAAGCAACTTATCAAAAAGCTTCATAATCACTTCTCAGTAGTCTATTAGTAGTCTATAGTCTAGATTTTAATCATTCAATTAACATACTTCTCCGCACAGGCTTCACTGAAGCAAAGGGTGTCCTGGTCTTCAATGGCTTTCCATCCAAGGTCTCCAGAATTAAAGAAAGGATACATGTTGGAAAATTTGACATAAAGTCAAACCAATAATTTAATTTATTTATTGGCAGGATAAGCCCCTTGAGAGGAAGCATCTTGTTTTCGAGGGGGTTCTCCAAACTTGATGTCTTTGATGTCTTAACCATTTTTGGGTATCTTAACCATTTACCTGTACACAGTTGGCCAATCTGGGTCCATGGTTTGACCATGCCTTCCACGCTCCCTCTCATTCTTCTTCAGGACCTCCATGCCTGGTGTGATCCTGAAGCGCTTGGTCCCCCCCTTGGTCCTCCTCTTGTATACCTCTTTCTGTCTCTCCTGGGCCTTCTGTATGTCACCTGATGCAGGATAGTTCATCGATATATGAATATTCTGATCTCGCAATTGCCTTTCTGTGCACATAAATACAGAATGATAATAATAGAAATAATGATTTGCTTCCCATATATAAAACACTTGCCTTGTCAATGACCTTTCCCTCGCTCTCAGCCCTTGTCTGAACGTACTTCTCAATATCCTCCTTATCTGGAGAAGCAATGTCCACATCATCTGGAAGATCTCCAGTGGTCTTAAGTAACAGGAAAAGAAAGGCAAAGGACAAGCAATATAAGTATGCTCCAATCAGCCTCAAAGAAATTATTATTTGGACACATATACTTTTCATGTTTATTCCCCACTGTTAAGTTGTCTCCTCATACCATACAAAGTGTAACTTCCTCCCTGAAGAGTACAAATGACTTACAAATTGTTAACATGGTAATATGAAAAAGTCAACTGCTACACGCCTCTGAAAACAGACGTGGCTCCTGTCCATACATCAGACGAAAGGGCGAATACCTGGAAGAGGCTTGGACACAACAGTTATTTGAAAAAAACAATTTCTTTTTAATTTGTCTTCCCACCTCTTCCTGTTGTCCATCAAGGGTCTTGCCAATGGACCTCTTCAGTGTCTGATTGGTCCTCTCATCCAGTCCGTTGGTCTGTAGAAACAGCCAAGTACAAGCAAGGGGAATAGAGAATTGAAAGAGTGTTGTTAATTGAAAGTTAATAGTAACATTTTTTAGAAGCTCATCGATTTTTCTTTTATGTCAGTTTTATTTCTTTATTACACAGCTTTGTTGAATACTCGATTCTTATTGGTCAATTAGGGCCTTCTACAGACTGTTATTTCTGTATAGCAGACCGCTGCTATGAATAACAGACTTTTGCTATGGAGGCCATTCTGATCATATTCGCGTCAGGGTCCTGCATCACCCTGTTGGGGTTTATTTCTCAATAATGACCGTCTCACTGTACATTATCCCATACATAATATACACTATACCTGAGGATGGTATGCTGATGTGATTCGGTGCTTGACACCAAACTCTTCAAAAAGGGACTTGTTTACCTGAATTAAGGAATTCAACAGTTAATAGATTTCTTGTTTGCCAGTGTTAATCAATCCCTGTTAAATGACACATCTATATGTGTAAATATAAATACCTTGTTCCAGAATTCCCGACCCTGGTCTGTCAAGATGACCTCAGGAGCACCATGGGTGTAGAAAATGTCCATCATAGCCTGTGGAACATCAAAAGAAGCTGAAATCATTCTCCACCTCCCCTCCAAAAAAAACAAAAAAACGTTTCTGTCGGTTGTAACAACATTCTGCATTCACAATATGTGGCTAGGCTGCAAATGTTGCAATGATTTACTAACCTGTGATGTGGCAGTTGCAGTCTTGTCCTTGATGGACCTGGCCTCCACCCACTTGGTGAAGAAGTCAGTTGCTGTCAGACAGAAGCGGTTCCCATTCTTTGAGGCTTTGAATGGTCCAATTAGGTCAACACCTAGGGTAGGGGCAGACATAAACACATGCCCACAGGCCATGACGTTAGATAGAAAAGGCAATACAGTACATTAAGAAAATAATACAAATTAAACTATGACTTCGGGAGGTTGTAGTCATTTCACAGAACCCAAAAGCAAGATATCTCACCAATCTGGTGACTTTGGTTTGATGGGCTTCAACTCTGGTGCCTCCGTTTTCACTTGCTCAAACCTCTGGCATGACATACAGGTTTTCACCTTTACAACACAAGGAAATAAAACACAACAGATTTAATAATATGCTCTAGAGTAGAGGCAATTTTCTTTTCGTGTCCCAGTAGTTTAATGAACAATTACTTATATAAGGCAATCACTATAAATTATTCTTTAAATCTCATGTGCCTCAGCGTATCACATGAAATATTAGAGCTCATATGGATCAAACACAACTTCAACAAATTGATCACTTGCCCATTCCTGAACATCTTTGGTAATGGCCTTCCAGTAGAAGGGTTGGTTGATCTTGTCCAGCATCCTCTTGACTCCAAAGTGGCCAGCATGGACTTCTGTCAGCACCTCAACCTTCTCTTTCTCAGTGAGGATCACCCTCCTCATTGAATCGCCTTTCTCCCCAAGGTAGTACATACAATCCCCTAAAGAGGGAGAGAACATACATCAGCACTGCATCAGCTGTAGATTGCTTATAACTCAATTCAGTTTCCTTTGCACGGCCTACTAATTTGTTAAAATGGAAGATGAATTAAGATGTACTGCATAAATGTTATTTATTTAATTCAGGAATACCTTTAAGAGTGAATTTTTTGGCATCCCTCCGGATCTGCCGTTTCTCCGTGAGAGAGCGACCGGCTTCATACATCTGAGACGACAGATACAACAAAATTGAATTAAATGACACCATTTTCAATCAACAACAAAAACATATACACCTACCCACCTACCTATCTAGCTATCTATCTAGCCAACTTGCTATCTAGCCTACCTAGCTATCTACCTAAATTAAATTAACACAAGCCAGCTAGCTAGACGACGAGAACGTTAAACACTCGGTTTACTACACTCAGCTTACTAGCTAAATGCGATTAAACAATAAAATCCAATACGAATATAAAGTTAGGAACGCTAATAAATGTAATTTGTAGAATAAGTGTTATCTGTCTTATCGCGCTCCGTGAACGATATCGAGGATGTTCGCGAACTTTCCTACATCATTCGACGCGATCGTCCGCGGTCATCTGTTGCTAGGCAGGTTTGGAATGGATTACGTAACCCGGTACAAATTTGGCACCCGGTACAAATTTGGTGTGACAGCCCCCCTTCAGCCGCCTGAATTATTTATCTGAGCTGTGCTGACCCAATGGACGACTCTAATCACACACACAGGCTCAATTTGACATTAAACACCCTATGTTCCATCTGATTCGGACATGTAATTG
This sequence comes from Melanogrammus aeglefinus, assembly GCA_900291075.1. NCBI lineage: Eukaryota > Metazoa > Chordata > Actinopteri > Gadiformes > Gadidae > Melanogrammus > Melanogrammus aeglefinus. The sequence goes on along the minus strand of OLKM01003964.1, from coordinate 19,510 downwards.
CCTTCTCATATGTTACCTTGAATGTCTAGTAATTTAACACTTGCAAGAAAAGAAAAAAAAGTTGATGAGAAAAGAAGCTAAAGCATATTCACTAAAGACAAATGCTCATTATCACACCACACTACCATAATATTTCCGTTACATCAAAGTAAAACGATATTAACAACGAACTTAAAGCTAGGGTGGGTAGTTTTCTTACTGTAATATTTGGCAAAAATGTCATAATAGCCAGTCAGCTATATGTCGGTGAAGTGCTCTGAGAATATCTGCTCATCACTTTGCTCTCCCCTGCCTCTGTGTTCCTCCCCAAAAAATTGCCACCGCTCATGTACACTTTGACCAATCAGAGCGAGGCTCCGATTCTCCGTTCTTATTGGCTGTGGGACCGTCCGGTCACCTTGGCAACGACGTTGGTGCGTCCCTTTGTGAGTGTTCACGAGTCTAGCAGTCTGACAGTTTTGCACTACTACGGCGGACAACAAATGAATAGCAATGTCTTCATCAACGGCCCCTAAATTTCCCATTCCCCGGATACCCAACAACTAACACCGCTAAGACAGCGAAAAAAAGAGGAAAGACACTTGTTGAAAGGACAGCTACTAAAAGGGAGGCGGAGAGAGCTCGAAAAGAACCAGAGTAAACATTGGCGTGGCTTATGAGCGATGGAGAGTTACGTGATCTGAGAAACTTAAAATCGTGTTATTTCTACATGGTATATTGTGATGAATATGTAAAGTGTCGGCTGGTATGGTTTTTTACTAGGCAAAGCCACGATAACCGTTACATTATGGTTCTGTAATGTAACCATTTCAATACGGTTCTGTAGATGTCTTGCATTGGCCCATGGTTCGTTTTATATGTTAGGAACACCAAACGCGACATTTGTCGCCCATTTCCGTTGTGGCCGAAGTTTTGTCGCACCACAAATCATAATCTGTCGCTGTGCAAGTTTTGTCGAATTTGTCGCGCCACAACACGATAACCACCATTGCCTTGTCTTTACCTTTTGTGGAAGAGGGAGAGACGTCGGAGAACCCAACGCAGTCTATTCATAATATTGTTATGACGACGGAAGAGGAAGTGAATGAAGTATTGATTAGACAGAGATATTAGATGGGCCTACCTAATAAACCGTTGGAACACACAAGACCGGAAACCATAGCAACGCCGATAAACAAACCCCGAGAAGCCCAATCCCTACGAGAGCTCCCCGCACTACGGCCATCCGGAGGCGCACAGAGCTTTTGGCCGTGATATTATATATACAATTATATTATATACTATTATATATAGAGCTCCGGGGGGACGTGCGCTGACCCTACATATCCGACGTCCTGTGCTGCTAGGACCTGGGACATAATCGTCCCCAGAGCCATGGGCTCTCTTCTTGTACACTCTTATAATGCAAAAAAAAAGCGTTATTGTAGTACAATTCATCACTTCAAAACGTCAGCATATAATATTGATGACCAGGTTACTAGCTCTAGCAGCTTATGCTAACGAATTACAGTTGCAATTAGTTTCCTATCTTGCTTGGCTGATACAGCTACCTTTCTTACACAGCAAAACTACGGGTATTAATTTTTCAGTGTTGGTGTTAATCAACAGGGTGCAGTGTTATTTTAACACTGAATTGATCATAATGTACACCAGGAGAGTTTTTTGATGAAAGTGTTAGTGTAGATTTCGGTCGTTAGGGGATTCTCACACCGTGAGTGTTGATTTGACCACACCCCCACATTTCCGGCAAAGAAGCGCCATCCAGAGCTGATCCAGAACTTTCGGTATCCATCTTTCTAACCGCTGTGGTAAGTTAAACTTGGTTAGGGTTAATGTTGTGCGGTTGATAAACGCTTAAATAATTCAAAAAACGTAGTTTGTTTGCTTTTGTATGGATATATGCTGTCTGTTACTTTCTAATCCCATTTTAAATCGATTTTTGTCGAACTGGTGATTGCTAGCATAAACTTGGTAAAGATGGTAGCTAATTTTCACTCCGGGTGTCGAGAGTATAATATCAGTAATATCTGTGAATTTTGTTTTATTAAATGTGCTTGTCTTTCTTTTTACTCGCAAACATCGAAAATATAAGTTTCACTTATATTTGCTGACGAATAAACTGAGGAGAGCCGGAGAGGGTGGGCACTGGGCACAGTCGAGGAAGGAGAGGACAGGCGAGTTTTCGCTATCACTCATAAGGAGAAGTTAATACCTAGTATCTTTTTGAAATTAAGGGAGTAGTATATGTAGATAGATTTATGCTTAGTCATAGCCGCAACAAACTCCGGTAGTTGTTATCTCAATGCTGGAGTTACACAGTGCAGTTGGCCCGCTGCGGCCACGACTGCCAGCCTTCACCAACGCGCGCTGCACGCGGTGCGGTATAGGAGGTCTGCCTGGACCTGCTCCACGGTGCGGGTTATCTCATACTGGTGCGGTATGAGATAACCCGACGGCGTGTAGCCGTGAACTACGCTCGTAGAAACTGTAAGTAACTGCAATAAAACGGCACAGATATTTTTTTATATGCTCTGTAGCTCGCTAGCTCAGCAGCAGCTTACAGCATGTTGGCTAACTCTTACAAACAAGCTTAACAAAAAGCTGTCTGTATGTCCTTTCTGTTTAGCTTAGTTTGCCTGTATAACGCTGTTGACTATCAGCCCCCTCCCTTTAGCAGCAGCACAGACAGGCTCACAGGAGCACAGGAGGACAGATAAGAGGAGAGGAGGAATAATCATGTTCTTCATTCTTAACTTCAGTCCTCCCTTTTAAACCAACTATTTTGTCTTGTTTAATCATGTGCATGCTGTTTTATGCTTTTTAGAATGTTTTATTTATTTATATATAAATGCCATTCTTTCCTTTGAAGGTGGAGACATGCTGGTTCCTGTCGAATATAAGGGGGATGAGCAAATGGGTCAGGGTACCAAAGGTGGAGGAGATCTTCAGTTTCTCTGAATTTTTACAAGGAGGTAACTAAAGTGTCAAGCTTTATCCATGTCTTCTGGATTTACAATGTTGTATGTGTAACTTACTTGGAAGTTATCCTATAATCCAAATTGTCATTTTTTTTAGTGCTGGCAAAATTCAATTTGTCAGGTTTTACTGCTTTGATGCTCAAGGATTCTGCAGGAGTTGAAGTGGATTCTGACATCTTTGATGAGCTTTTGAAGTCATCTCAGGTGTCCTTCAAGGCCTTCACTGAAGATTGCAATGGTAAGAAAATGCAACCTTATATTTCTCATAACTATTTTAAATGTAATAATTTATATCCAAAATAGTTATATTGTCAAACTTTAAAAGTGTGTGTGTGTGTGTGTGTGTGTGTGTGTGTGTGTGTGTGTGTGTGTGTGTGTGTGTGTGTGTGTGTGTGTGTGTGTGTGTGTGTGTGTGTGTGTGTGTGTGTAGACAACAGTGTTGGAGAGTCTTCAGAGGGCTCATCCTTATCTGATTGGTCACCATCACGTGCATCCCATGGGGCATCTTCAAGCTCAGACTCAACAATTATAGCTCGAAGAAAACGGCTGATTGAAGGACCCCCTGACAGCAGCAGTGCTCGCGATGTAAGTGACCTTTTAAACTAAGGTCTGAAGCTGCAGATAATAAATGATTATTTGTTTAAAAAAGAAAAAAAACATCTCTGCAAAAGGGGCAACACGCCAGAGAAGAAATGTATTGGTCTAACCCCATGCCAGGGGACTACAGATGAAAAATAGCCTTTTGGCTAATTCTGGCATTTTTAACCCATGTATGATGATGTGTTTTATTAATTTGCAATGCCCCCTTCTTAAATAAACTGAATTGAATTCAAATATGTTCTTGTCGTCTACCTGAAATGTTTGAATGCTAGGCAATTGTTGTTTCAGATTGTCAATGCAGCCCTGTATTCAAAGCCGGACGGTGACCAAATAATCACAGAATACGAGAAAACAAAGAGTCTGTCGGATGGTACAAGAAGAAGGATGATCAACATACTTGTGGCTGACATGGTAGAGAGCCATGGGTAAGTATTAAACACATATTGATTTGACCAATGTTCATAATATAATATTTTACAATTTCTGTGTTCAATTCAAATATATATTTTTCTATCATGATTACAGTAATAATGATTACTATTAATATTGACAACAGCACAACAAAAGCAAAATGTACACAGCACATTCTCACTCACATTCTTCTTCTTCCACGCGTGTAACGCGTCTACGCTCCTAAACCAATGGTTCTCTATGCAAAAATGCAGATTTTCGACGCCCCTAACGCGAGTAACGCGTTTGGTGTGGCCGTACCATTAGATATGCAGCCATAGTTTCACTATGTCCCTTACATGTTTTACACTGTTTTCCCTTTATGTTTTTTTATATTTCAAAATAAACTATTACCGGAAAAGTCACTTTTTTTTAAACAAAATTCTAGCACAGCCTGCAATTAAACCTTTTTTCAGCCACTTGATTTATGGGTGAAGTATCACTTTAGTAATTCATCTCTTTTTGCAGGAGGATCCCTCCAGTAAATATCCGCAGTACGTACGCACTTGGCATTACAACCTTGTTCCCAAATTTGAAGGACCCGGATTCAAAGAATGGTTATGTAAGTATTGATATAAATATACATCCATGCTGCAGTGCTTCAATGCATTGAATTAAAAGCATGACACAGCCCTGTTAAGGATCATTCCTTGTTCTAAACCAGGTAATGGATTATTCTTTTGCAATGTGATCTACAGGAGCATTTCTATGATCACCAGAGTGGTTCTGGTTACCTGGCATGGAGGCTGAAAACTGTGCAGCGCAACTCTGCCCAAGAGATCAAGAAATCAAGGTCCAGCTTTCAGGATGGCCCTAGACTCAGCGCAGCATGCATTCACCTGTGAGACAGTTGTCAGGTGATGAATGGAATGAAGCTATATCAGTGATGAGGCACTCAAGTGACACAACCCTCGTCCAAGAAAAAATGAAGGCAACATTTCGGAAAAGACAAAAGGTTGTTCAAGACCCAGCCACAGCTTCCACTGTCCTAGACCTTTTTCCAAGATTCCTCGACACACCAGGCTTGGTAAGAAATAATGACTGGTTGACAGCTTTGTTCTGTCTTTATTTGTTTGCCCTCTAATGTATTTTTTCATGTCATATTTTGTGTTTAAGATCGACCAAGACTTCAATATGCTCTTTGGTGATGAAGTGACTGGTAAATTCCTCGCTAAATGGCCAACATTCTTCAAACCGAAGGTCATTGCGGAGTGCAAAAATCTTCCTCGAAGTGTGCACGTGGATGACCTCCTTTTGTCTGCCCAACAGGAATCTGATGATGATGGTGGTAAGTGTAAATGAGAGACTTTAGACTACGCATGCCTCTAGGGCATTAACTGTATTCCATGCATCAAAAATAATTTAGAGCCTGATTTTTTTTTTTTTAATCTGCTGGCTTTCACTCCAGGGAAAGTGTTTAAGGCAACACTAAGAGGTTGTTGAACATGGCTTTGTGTCATATAAACAAATATCTGTGATCCAGTTTTTGTTTTCTTTTGTCTTTATTGTGCAATACTATTTTTACATTCAAATGACATCACTGCAGCACAAATATACTTCCTTTCATTTAACATTAACAATCAACAAAGCTATCTAGAGCAAATTCAGAGTCTCTGTAAGTGAACATTGAGAAGACATTGGTAAAGTCATTCAGGTAACTGCAATGGTGTTTTCTTTTTCATTTTCTTTCTGTAGTATGGGACTGTGAGGTTGCCGCCATCTGCCTGTTGCTTCACCTGTTGCCTCCAACATCCAAGGGCAAGAAGTCTGCAAAGATCAGCGCAACGGATGCTACTGTCCGCCTGGTGAAGTTCCTTAAGGTCTGTTCTTACAATTGTGTTTAAAATATTTTAGTAGTATTGGGTTCTCAAGGGCTGATAGTAATTTTGTGACATGGGGTGCAGCAGATTTCTTCTTTTGGAAAAAAAAAGGTTTCTAACAAGTGCAGCTTTGTCCTAATTTGAAATTATTTGCTTGTGAAATGAAAAAGAATTTTGTTCCTCTAGTCATTGAAGATTGTATCCTAATTCTAGGAAACAGTCCTGGCATTCCACACCAAATCCCGACATTTTATTCCATGGAATTCATTCTCTCCCTCTCTCTTAGGTGGGGAGAAGCATGGAGACCTTCCTGAAGGAAACTGGCCCTGCTCAGCCCTTTCTCCTGTGTGTTGGAGAACGAAAAAACAGCATCCAGAATTTCTACATCATCCTGGACCAAAAGGCCATTCCCTCCAAGACGCAGACTGGAGTTGCTGCCTTTGACGAGCTCTTCAAGGCACATTTTGCTTTTGCTGTGTCCTATGATGAGGCGCTGTCCAACTTCTACACCTTCATCCAGACAACCGTGTATGGCATTGACGTTGGCAGTGTGAAGGAGACCCCTCGGGTGAAGGAAATTAGAGTAAGACTTCTTCACAGTTCATTTTGAAGAGGAACTCATTTCTGACTTGAAATGTTTACATGTGACATTTGCAAGGTACAGCACAGAAATTGTTCATTGTTATGTCGACATTTGAAGTTCCAGCATGGATTGTACCCAGGAAGGTCTTTGCGTTTGCGTTGTGGAGAGGCTGGTTGTTCATTTGTTTTTCGCACATACTTCGGTTACCAGCGCCACTTATCTCGAGCACATAAGGATGGTGGTGATTCAGATTCCGTCAGTGATGTTGAGTTTGTTCCTGCAACTAATGTTGGAGTTTCTGTTTCACAACAAGTTAATGTAGATCCTCCTGCGACTGTCACTACACAATTCCAATTGATAAAACGAAAATACTAGACATGTGCAGCTCTGTTATTGCTCAACTGCAATCCTCAGGAGTTCCTGAAAGTACGGTGCAGGGTTTAGTTGGTTCAATGGAGGAACTGGTCGATGACATCCATGCCCATGCAAAAGAAACCGTTGTTGAATGTTTGTCATCTGAAGCATCCGGAGACACATTGAAAAAAGTTCAGGATTGTTTTGGTCAGCTTGACAATCCATTTTCATCTCTTAACACAGAATCTAAACGAAAGAAGCACTTAGAAGAAAAATGGAAAATAGTGGAACCAGTGGAGTATATTCTTGGTGTGCGTTTTGATACACGCAGAGATAGAACAACAGGAACATATAGGCAAGTTCCTGTAAACGACAAGTTCATGTATGTACCCATCATGGGGTCTCTTTCATCTATGTTTAGGAACAGGGAACTTTCTAACAGTTTCCAAAAAACTAAACCACACCAGGAGGGTTTTTACAGAGATGTAAATGATGGCTCATACTTCAGGAACCACATTTTATTCTCACAACAAGAAAATGCTTTGCAGATACAGCTCTACTACGATGATTTTGAAACTGCTAATCCATTAGGCTCAAAAAAGGGAATTCACAAACTTGGCTGCATTTATTTTATTTTGAGAAATCTTTCCCCGAAGCTTAATTCTGTGTTGGTGAACATACATCTTGTTGCCCTCTTTCACTCAGAGGATTTAAAGAAATATGGGTTTGATCCCATTCTAAAGCCACTTCTCAATGATTTAAAGATTTTAGAGGCTGATGGAATGCAGGTGCCCTTTCAACCCACACCTTTGAAAGGTTCAGTTTTTCAGGTTATAGGTGACAACTTGGCTATACATGGCCTTTTTGGTTTTGTCGAATCGTTTAGTGCAAAGTACTGTTGTCGCTTTTGTTTAACTGAAAAGGGAGAGATGCAATCAGTTTTCAGTGAAGATCATCCAGGTTTAACTCTATGTTCTAAAGCCCTTCATTCAGAACACTGTGCTGCCGTTGAACAAAATCCAGCTTTGGCCTCAACATTTGGTGTGAAAAAAGCATGTCCTCTCAATTCCCTCCAGCTGTTCCATACGTCAGACAACTACGCAGTAGATATAATGCACGATCTACTGGAAGGAGTGGTGCAGTACGAGTTAAAGCTGGTGTTTCGGTACTTGATGAAGAACTCAATAAGCTCATTAAGCTCATTGTCAGAAAGAATCATGAGCTTTAACTATGGATTTACGCAGAGAAAAAACAGGCCAAGTGGGGTAAAACTGGACGATGATAGCAACAATCTTGGCCTTAGTGCTGTTCAGTCATGGTGCCTCTTGCGCAATACCCCATTGATGTTTGGAGATTTAGTTGAGAGGAATGATAGCTGCTGGAACTTGCTGCTCCTCTTAATACAAATCGTCAACATTGTCTTTTCACCTATTGTAACCCATGGTATGACTTGCTATTTGAAACATCTGATTTTCGATCATCACAAGCTTTTTAAATCTGTCTTTCCAGAGCGAAATCTGCTTCCAAAGCACCACCACATGATACATTACCCAAGGTGTATTAGAAGGATTGGGCCACTATTACACATGTGGTGCATGAGGTTTGAAGGCAAGCACAACTTTTTCAAAAGGTCTGTGAAGAACTTTAAAAACATCACAAAAACACTGGCAAAGAGACATCAGAATCAGTTGGCTTTTCATTTTGAAGGTTTTTATTTTAAAAGATTCCAATTTGGCCCCATTACAGAAGTCTTGGTCAGCAGTTTGGAGGGCAGTGAGGCGCTGAATGAAACTTTCAATTTGTCTTGTGTTTCCACAACTACCTGGGTCAAAAGCTATGGCACAGAGTATCAGCCTGGGATGTATGTATGTTCTGGTGTTGAAAATGAGATGCCGTTGTTCAACAGGATTGTCAGTGTTATTGTAAGAGATGACAGCGCTTATCTTCTAACTTGTACTGTCTCAACAATGTATTTTGATGATCACTTAAATGCATTTAGCATTGAGGAGAAAAACGATGTCTTTACACTGATGTGTGTAGATGATCTGCTGTACTACAGGCCGTATGACAGGCAATTATCAAATTACACTGACGACCAAATGTTTATTGTGCCATACTCTGTTTTCGTGTGACTCCGTACTTGTTTTTAAGAATGTTTTGCATTTGTGCTGTACCTGCCTTTAATACACTATTTTGTGAAATGATTTTTTCTTCTTGTATTGTCTTTTGTATTGTGGTTTTGGCTGGGGGGGGGGGGGGGGGTGTAGAATGTCCACAACATTCTACACCCTCAGTGTTATTTTTTTACACCTGTAAGTGTTGATAAATTGGAGTCCAGTGTAGTTTCTAGTGTAATATTAACACTGCTCAGCGTTGATTCTATAACACTGAGCCTAGTGTAGAGTATTATTAACACTACTTGGTGTTGGCCAGTGTTGATTTTTTTTAACACTGACACTAGTGTTGAGTATTATTAACACTACTCAGTGTTGGCCAGTGTTGATTTTTAACTCGATTTAGTGTGGAATTAACTCTTAGTGAGTGTAAAATCATTAACACTTTCAAAAGTGTCACTTTAACACCGAAAAGAGTGGATGCATATGCACACTTTCTAAGTGTTAAAATTGACACTCACAGAGTTGATTTAACACTAGCGATTTGCTGTGGGGCCTACCAGCACAATGATTGTAAGATAACATACATGGTATGTCTGTAAGTAAGATGTTGATGCTATATATGTACTTATGTAGTTATCAGCACTAATGTTTAATTACCTCGGAATCGGACATGGTGTTTCGTCTTACTATCAATGTAACTGAATTCACATGAACGCGCATAACTGACATTCGGAGGGAGGAGCTACAGCAGGTAGAGCATGGCAGGGAGGGACCAGAGAGAACACAACCGAATCTCAATGGCTGTTTTCTCCCAAATCGGCCACCCTAGCTTTAACTTTGCATTTGACCAACAGATGAATTGCGATAGCCTGGTTTAGCTAACTTTAGCCAACGTGTGCAAAAACACACTTCTCTAATGTAGCTTAGTTTGCCACTAACCATAAATGTGAATATAAAACACTTGTTTTATTCAAATGACACAGTTTTTGAATGCCTACCTTGCATACCCTACATTCGAAGCGTATGGCGGACGGTACAAAACGCTGGCTGGCGGCGAGCAATGAGATAGCTGATGTGACGCCATGTGGTCACATGACATGAAAACTTCTGGTTTGAAGTAAAACTATGATTGAACTTTGAATTTGTTCTAGGGGGTTCATTATCTGCTATAAGGAAAACTAGACAAAACAGGTTTGAAACAGAAAGTTCACTTAGTCCAATAAGTGAACTTTCAGTGTACTCTACGGGGCTATTTTCATCGTTATTTATTTTATTTTTATTTTTTTATGAGATGGCACAGCGATCCGGGGCTATGCCGAAAAGATCCGGGGCTATAGCCTCGAATGCCCAAGTCTAACAATGCGCCTGTCCTCCACCACAATAGAACAGCTTGAAACAGGAGCACCAGAGCAATTTTTTCACCAGAACCGACTCAAAGGGCATTTACTGCTACTAGTGACCACCGCTGAAATTAATGAAAAAACGACGTAATGACACCTATAAAGTCATAAGCCGTATGTTTTAACAGGAAGTGATATTATCCAGTAGAACAGTCCAGGTACGAGCATACATTGAATTCATTCATATCATTGACAATCAGCAGATTCAGTTTGAATTGTCGCACAGACTGGAGTTAATAAAGCACTCAGTGAGTGACAGTTGAGACTGAGAGGATGTTGGACGGCTGGTAAGCCTGGTTTAGCTAACTTTAGCCAACGTGTGCAAAAACACACTTCTCTAATGTAGCTTAGTTTGCCACTAACCATAAATGTGAATATAAAGCACTTGTTTTTATTCAAATGACACAGTTTTTGAATGCCTACCTACCCTACATTCGAAGCGTATGGCGGACGGTACAAAACGCTGGCTGGCGCGAGCAATGAGATAGCTGATGTGACGCCATGTGGTCACATGACATGAAAACTTCTGGTTTGAAGTAAAACTATGATTGAAGTAAAATTGTTCTTTGAATTTGTTCTAGGGGGTTCATTATCTGCTATAAGGAAAACTAGACAAAACAGGTTTGAAACAGAAAGTTCACTTAGTCCAATAAGTGAACTTTCAGTGTACTCTACGGGGCTATTTTCATCGTTATTTTTTATTATTATTTTTTTTTATGAGATGGCACAGCGATCCGGGGCTATGCCGAAAAGATCCGGGGCTATAGCCTCGAATGCCCAAGTCTAACAATGCGCCTGTCCTCCACCACAATAGAACAGCTTGAAACAGGAGGCACCCAGAGCAATTTTTTCACCAGAACCGACTCAAAGGGCATTTACTGCTACTAGTGACCACCGCTGAAATTAATGAAAAAACGACGTAATGACACCTTTAAAGTCATAAGCCGTATGTTTTAACAGGAAGTGATATTATCCAGTAGAACAGTCCAGGTACGAGCATACATTGAATTCATTCATATCATTGACAATCAGCAGATTCAGTTTGAATTGTCGCACAGACTGGAGTTAATAAAGCACTCAGTGAGTGACAGTTGAGACTGAGAGGATGTTGGACGGCTGCTGCCCCTTCTACGCATCTCAGGCCACAGTCAAAAAGTAACAGAATAATACATTACCTATCCGACCACTAGAGGGAGCCATTCAACAAGATATAGTTTCGGAAAGAGGCAGTTCAATCAATCGCAGTTTTGGGGCTGTATGCAGGTTTGCTGCTTTATAAATTCACAACCACAACATGCTAAGTCATTTATCCATCAATGTATTATTTTGGATCTGTTTTTACATTGAGACAATTACTGTGCTCCTTTTTCATTTTGACAGACTAAAATGGAGCAGATTTTGCATATGTTCCAAACTGTTTTTTTTCCCCAATACAAACATTATCCACCTTTTCTCAGATGTGGAGGTGTTTCCGTGCCGTGCCCTCAGTGAATGTCCTGGCTTTTAACATGACTGTCTGTGGCGTGACCCCTGCAGTGCAGGACCCATACCCTGCCATTTCCTTACCAACGCATATGAGCATTGTATCATTTGGCTGTCAGCAATTTACTGGATAGCTGTTGTTGTGTGATGCCAATGACATTTACATTAACATTTAGGGCATTTAGCAGACGCTTTTATCCAAAGCGACTTACAATAAGTACATTTGTCATAAGAAGTGCAACAATATATCGCTATCGGTACAGTAAGGATGTTCATAGAACCAAGTGCAAGTACAAAAATCCCGAGGCTAACCAATTCCCCGTGTTACAGCAATGATAGCAGCTACTGCAGTTGTTACACAGTTAAGTACTATAATACAATACAATACAACACAACACAATACAGTGTACAATGGTGGCCAGAGGGGGGAGGGGGGCTATGCAGAGTCGAGGTGGACTCTGAGAGGGAAGGAAGGGCAGATGAGGGGAAAAACTACTGGACGAACAAATCACTCCCCCCCCCCCCCCCCACTTGCTTGTCGTTATACAATGCAGCATCAATCTACTATCTGCCACACACCCACAGTGTATTGGTGCAATGGCAACGAGGATGCACAAGAGCTTACCAGACTATGATCTTTCCAAACTATGGCTTTAAATGATGATGGGACTATGCTTCTTCTTTCTTTCTCCATCCTTATTTCTTTAATTTAATCGAGAAGTGAGTTAGCAACTCATACTGTTTGGATAAGGCTAACACAAATGGGGTTAAACCTCCAGAAGTAGGCCAGTGGGGTGTTTCACAAAGCCGGTTTTATCACATAACCGGGTAAGTTAACTCAGGGTTTGCGGTAACCCTAGGTTTTCCATTCCAAAATGACCACGGTATGTTAGTTACTACAGCAACATATGCTCTGAAGTAAACCTGGTCGGAGCAGGTTTTGCGCAGGTTAAGTTTGAAAACATAACCCGGTTTTGGGTATTTAAACCCATGTTCACCGCAGATTCCATGTGTCAATGGCATCCCCTTTTGATGAGAGAACTGCTGATATCGGAGCGCAAATTATAGGCCTACGTGCAATCCACCGGGAGCGATTAATAAGACCACGGCTCGACATCTTGGCATATCGGATGACTTTTTGCTGGAGAGATATAGATTCTCGCGCAAATCTTTAATATATTTAAATAGCCTTCTCCAGCCTTATAGCCAACACTACCAATCGAGGACCTGGCCTCAGTTCCAACTATTTGCGTAGCCCTCCGTTTTTTGCAAATGGTATTTTATCTAGGCTATAAAGTTGGAGATGCTGAGCACATCTCAGTCCTTTCTGATGACCCATCCAAGACTTTGATCGGCCTCCTATCATACAAAGAGCAATATTGTCTGAGTACCATGCCGAGAGGCACTTACAACATAAAGTATAAAATAGTCCTAACAGACTTACATCCACTGGAGAATGTTCGATCGTAGCCAGCGGCTTCATTACAAGCACTATCCATCTTGATCTGTGAAGTTGATGAATTGTCACTTTTACGTTTTCCACCCAGTTACCAAAAAAAGAAACATTTGGAAAATATGCGACATGGCACGCACACGGTTTGCATGCGTTACTTCGAAGGCAAACAAAATCTAAAATACAAGAAAACACAAAAACATACATTCAACCAGTGGGGTACCCTCACATGGCCCCTGACTCTCTGAGGAGGTACCTCTAGGTACCCTCTCCATGCCAGGGCGCCCTGAATTTATGTTTATTAACAGCTCCTCCACCGGGGTCAAGACAATTTGAGGGCCAGATCCAGTCTGCCGACTGTCTTTTTACGATTGGCTTAAAAAAATGGCTTATTTAAATTTAGACCAATACGATGGTGGGAAAAGCTTACCAGTTTGTATGTTTTTATACTTTATTTGTACTTGATCCGCTGACCGCTTGGGAGCCATCGGAGTAGGCCTAAATACTTTTTTTTTTAGAAGAAAAGGGTTATGTGGTAGGAACGTTAAGAATGCTTAACTGGAACTGGAATTTATAGATTCATGGCTCAAATATTGAGGATCATGCTTTTGACGTGTGACTAACGCATTTACGCGGTCAGCGATTCGCTGCCAGGCTTTGGTTCTCCGGGTTGCAGAGGCTTTAGCGTTCCCTTTTCTCGTGAAAATGTCCTTCTCCTCGCCATAGCTCTCCAGGAGAACCTGGAGTTCCATTTCATTGAAATAAGCGGCCCGTTTCGCCATTTCGGTCAGGGTTTCCATGATCCATACACATGTCCTTTTAGGTTTGGCGTGGACGCGCACAACCCTGGGTTAACGAACTCCGTGTTGATTAAACTAATGCATAACCGCTGCTGTGGAACCGAAAACTCTGGGTTAGTCGGCACAGGGTCAATCAACCTAGAGTTCAGCATTAACTCAGTGTTTGTTAAACCTCCGTTCGTGGAACACCCCTCTGTTATATACTGTATATTATTATTATTACTATTATTATTTATTCAAAAGGTTAATGGAGTTCTCCCGACACCTTTAAAGTTGGTAACAGCTTCTGGGAAAATGTCTATCTGATATTCATCTAGGTGCAGATCATTTTCATGATTGCATCACATATAAATGATGTTCGCCTAGCTTGTCTGTGTAGATTAAAAAAGTAATCTACACACCGTAGCAAAATCTCCACCTTGACCCTGGAGTGTTTGCAGTATTTTATCACAGTTTTGACAAACATGAGGCGTTAAGGGATATCCATCATGCTAAGCACTACACCAGGGGAGTATCTGCCTAATGGGAGTCAATCTACCAACTGCTTTAGCATAACCCACATCTGAGTCTCTTGGGAGGGGGGGCAGGTTCACAAAATGAACCTACCACATAAATTAGGTCAATGTGCCAATTGAACCGTATTAGATAAGACTGTTGCTACAGAGCAAGTAAACAGGCTCTTCCTGTGGTCAATATGGAGTTAATTACATCCCAGCACTGCAGAGTGAAGATAGATAAAGAGCCCAATAATCTCATAGAAGGCTATCAGACAAGGAAGACTCTGAATAGGTTTCTTCAGCAAGGCCTGTTAGCATGCGGCTACCACCGTACGGAAGGTCAATGTCAAATATACCTCATTTAAAAGTCAATAGCGGCGGTGCATTGCGGCGGTGCATCTCCTGGGAATTCTGTCCGAGGACCCTTCCAGATGGTATTGTGTCCTATTCTGTTAGTAGAGTGTAGCCAGAGAGCTTTTTTAATTTTGACCTTCCATAAAAATCTGCTTCAAATCACAAATTACTTGTCTAAAATGAAGACATTAGCTCCCCAACAAATCATGGACCACACAGACTCCAGGGAGGTTTTTTTTGATGCTGTTGGACATACACAGGAACACACACATCTAAGCATGCAATATGATCACAGCATTATGATGTGATGCCCTCAACAATATAAAACTATATACTTAGCTTTAATCTATTTATCTTGATTTCAATACATTAAAATACAGACATGCAGTCCTGCTATTAATGCAACTAATGTTTCAGTTTTTTAGTTGATTTTTAGTTATATTTTTTTATAATATAGGTTAGTTGCTACAGGTCTCTGGGTGCACTTTTCACACTCGAGGCATACCCAAAATGAAATTCTAAAAGAAAAAAAGATAAGAAAATGCGTAGAAAGTGCAATGTTTTAAAGATTTAGCAAAAAGCTAAAGCAAACATACAATAAAATGAGTTAATAAATTAAAATAGATAAAATGAAGGCAAAGTTAAAATGCAGTGTAGAAAATGCAATTTATTTAAGATTTAGAAGAAAGCTAAAGCAAACATAAAACTCTTCATAATATAATACATTAATGTTGTAATGACAACATTAATGACAGTAAAGTCTTCTCACCACTGCAGACAGCTGGGTCTCCATTGTAGACCACATGGTCAAGGCTTCTTCATCCCAAGCTTCAATTATACATACATATTATTGTTATTATGACTAATCCTTAATAATAAATATGATAATTCAGCTATCATGCATTACATTTAAATAGTACATTATACAATGAGAGGTCAAGATCTAATTGCATACTTTCACCTAACTGTAATCTCTACGTAGTAATAGATTTGATGCATTATATATTCCTGGCCTATTTTTCTCGAAAGAAAGAGACAATAATATCGGGACAAGCTTGCCAACGGCACCAGCCTCGAATCTGGTAATAGTATTTTGACATCCGGTATGGCTTTTACATAGAAATTTTACTTTTATGTACTCTCCAGAGTATATAATACATAATTTGGGTTCAAGGAACACGCTGGGGTTGGAATGAAGTTCAGAAAACCTTCCTTTCCGGAGTTACAGCCATTTAAAAATGTATGATTGCTTTTTCCGGTTCCCAAATAAATGGGACTGGAGTGAATGAAAATTAGACGTTTATCCCAAAATCCTCTCCCTAGAATGTTGTAGGAGCACGTTTCAGGCCATTTAGACCATTAATAGTAGATGTATGTAAGGTTCTGCCAACTGAGCTGATAATTACGGGGACATAAACAAAACCTTTGAAAAATGTATTTGAATTATTTCTAAGATGAGGCAGCTTTTATTAAATATATATTTCCAATAACAATTTAGCACATTCTTCTGTCACAGTCATCTGTAATGGGACCCCCAAACATGATCTCCCAAATAGATAATACAGGTCCTTTAAAGGCACCTGGACATGAAAAATGATACAGTTGACTCGATGCGTGAGTTAACAGAGTTATGGCTGGAATGAACATGAAAGCACTGAGGGGATCAAGCCTAATAATATATAGCGAACATAGGAATAATTAGAGGAATAATGCATAATCCAACAACATTCCTTAAAGTTGGAGACATTACAATTGTTCAAAAACAAATAATGCTTTCCCATCAGATCCTTGATAAACACACTATTTTCGCATAAAAAAAATCCTCTGAGCAGTTACCATATGATTGCCTCCCAATTAAGTTCTTCAATGGCAGATAATTGTGGAATATTGTGTTTCTTTGCACACATTGATATAATGTATGACAGAGGACCCGGTTTCACAGCGGGAGATTATGATCTGCATGGGTTTAGGAGGAAGGAGAAGGAGAAAAAGGGAACATTTGATTCATAACAAATTACAAAAGATGGAGGCTCACAATCATTTGTACTTGTATTGTTTCGCAAATTGCTTCCTTCATCAGCTTTAATTGCAGTGATCACTTATGCAGCATTCCTAACTGTCACATCGGCTGCATGTAATTACTTTCAGGAGAACGCTTCATTGCCCTCCTAATGAATTCCCTGTATACACGCATACAGGTTACTGTTTGGTTAACATAATGAAGGACATTTGTTTTCTTTTTTTTTGGATGGCAAAAAATCTGGGAGACAAAATTGCTAAAAAACACACATTAGGTAGATGGCTGGTGGATTTTTTTTCTTATAAGATAAAAATCAATGATTGCTTGCATCTAAGTCTTTGGGTTGAATGATGACAAACAATAGGAATAAAGATATTCCTGAATAATTGTAGACAAAGACAATTATTTTTAAAAACAAAATATTATCTATTCCCAAAATCTCATTTCACTTTATGAAGTGAATAAAGTAGATTATGTTAATTGCTTCAGAGTATTAAATTTAAAAAAAAGTAAACCAAGTAGAAACTATAATTTTTTTTGGTGTTAAACAAGTTAGTACTTCAACATTTACACAATCTAACAAACTACAACACAAAAACCACTTCCAAAAAATAAACAATAACCACATTTTATAAGATGAAATATAAATCCCATATGGCGAATGAGGGAATGAATGAAGCACTAACAGTGTTTTCTATTAGGATTGTTATTATTCCTGTGTCAATAAATCATGTTGAATTAATGTTTGAATAATATATCTTGAATATTTTTGACTGCCACTTACTGCAGGATATTCCCGATGTGGCGGGTATTTACACAGGTGATTTGGCCAATAACGCTTTTGATGAAACAGAATTGAGTTCATTTCCCGAGCTCAGGCGCTACCATAATTAGATTACATGCTTAAGTGGTTGCTGGGAACAGCTGCCTGAGATGGGTTCTGTGTCTTGATGCTGCTGAGACATGCTTGACTGTACCTGCAGGGAGACCCAGTAACAGCGGTTAAGATCCTCTCGGCCTGCTGTTCCTGATCCAGGGACACATAATGCAGTGTGCCCAGCTTCAACCTTGCAACAGAACAGCATCAATGTTATATTATCTCATGTAAATCAAATATAGAGGCATAAAATAAGATTTAAATGTATAATTTGTCATTTCTTCCGCTAGGGTTCACTCAATCTAAACAATAACAAAATGCGTTGTTTGAGGACATTGTGAAGTAATGTGGGTTCATAGAGTTGTTGTCTTCACCGAAATTGCTGGTGGAAATCTATCTGACATGATTCAGGCATAATTCATGTTCACGGACGGATTTCCGCAAGTAACCTAATGTTAAATTGCCAACTTGCCTTTATAAGAGTCAGCTACCCTAAATACTGTATATAGTGGGCTGTGGTTAATTTAATCGTGGGGTAGTGTGGAAAATAATTCTAAATGACTATAATCCTCATAATTGAAGAAGGCTACCCCATCAAAGGGGTCTGTTTTAGCTGGAACTTCGGTAGGTTGTGTTTCCATTAAGCAAGGCCACAGAGTGCGGGGCACTAAGGCCACATAGTGCAGGGCACCAAGGCCACAGAGTGTGGGGCACCAAGGCCACAGAGTGCGTGGCACCAAGGCCACAGAGTGCGGGGCACCCACGCCAATAGGAGGAGCTTGTTGACCGCCTGATACCACCAATGAAAACACCCTAGCCATCGAAAGAACCAACCCAAAAGGAGGAGGTCTGGTTCCCAAGTCCCGGATTCAGAAATAACATATGTGTGTAGATTAAAGGTACAGGGGTTGGAACAGGGATTTGAGGGGCAAAATTCCAATTGATAACAAAAAATGGTATAGTTTAAAGAATACATGTATTTTTTCTACCGCATTGAGTTGGCTAGCAAGCCAAGAAAGGAGCGGGGGCAGAGGCTTGAACGGAATATCTAAAGTTCCAGTTCCCCAACGCGTCATTAGTAACATTTAAGTGTATGCGAGATATATATGTATATACAGTATATGATAATTCAACGTGAACTACGTTTAACCAAACCTAGTCACTACTCTCTTATGGAGTCGATGAACTAAGTAACTAAATGTTGGTTACAACTTTCTGATGGAGTCGATGAACTAAGTAACTAAATGTGGATACTACTCTCTTATGGACTCGATAAAGTAAGTGTATCTAAACGTAGACAGTGGCATCACTAGGCTGTTTTATTCGGAGCTAAGCCCTGGATATTATTTAATTAGCTTCGAATATAATTTTTGAAAAAATTAATAAAGTAATATTATTATTATTTTCAATATTTATTGGTATATTTACTGGTAACTATGGAATGCATTAATTAAATTCAGTCTTGATAAGTTGATGACATTTGATTTTCTAGTCACTAATGGTAGTTAGTTATTAGAAAAGGAACATTGGGTTTCCAGGGACATCTCAAAATAAAGTAGCCCACTCCTTCTTAGATTTAGTCCTGCAAGAGAATAAAACTGTTTAAAAAACATAACCCAGACTGTTTCCACCTCAAGTGGAATTAACCTATTCCCGGGTCAGATTCCATATTATATATACTATTATATTGTAACATAACACACATTCATTACCACAGAGGCAAAT
>OLKM01003963.1:0-27244 GCA_900291075.1 Melanogrammus aeglefinus | reverse complement strand
CATCACCCTAGGAACCCGACACCATAAACCCGATGTGGCTCTAACATGCCTCACCTCCGTCTAGATCGGCTGTGCTGCTGGGGGACACTATCTTATTGTCTATTTAGCTATGCGAAGTCAGTTCAGGCGACCAGGAACCGGAGTTCACACAGATTATCGGCGATCACCGGCACAGTTAAAAAAGTCTGTTGGACAGCCAACTAAAAGAAAATGGAATGAGATCATAAATCAAAGATGAGCAGTTGGGGCTTGGGAGTCCCCCACGCAAGGGACACGATCCACTGGGCCTCGTCCGACCCCAGGGTCCCGGCGACGCGGAATTGATTAAAGGTTCTCATCATATGCGTTTTTTCGTTACATTTTGCGCTGATCTAGTCCTGAGATTGATTGCCCTAAGAGCCGGTTTTAGAGAAAAAAAGCTTTGCTGGTCTGTTTCATGCTGTTTTTAGTTCTGTTGGGGGGTGGGAGGGGTGACGACGAACGACAGGATTTCACCTCTTAACATGTGGGAATTGCATTGATATGCTAATCGTGCTCGCCTCCTTGCATTGGGGCTAAGAGCACTGGTGCGCTGGAGCTACAGAAATCGAGCCTCTGTACCTTCCTGATCTGCCCGGTGGGCGCGTAGCAAGCTAGCTAAGCTGGGCGGGAGGCCGGTGGCCATTGAAATACTAATTTCGGCTTCTCTGTGACCGTCACCCGATCGGGGTTTTCCTCATCCGCTCGGTGTTTCTCTGTGTTTCTCTCATTTGACCTAATATAGGTAATGGGGGTAGAGGAAACACTTTCACGCGCAGCATGCATATGCAACTCGTAGAGACCTACTAGTATTTCAACAAAAAACAAGTTATTCTCAGTTTCTCGGAATGAGACCTTTAAAGCCCAAGTCCCCGGGGCGCATGGTGGTCCCCTAAGGGTCCTCATGTCTGAGTGGCATTTCTGGCGTGTCTGGAGCATGAGGCAGGCATGAGTGTAACAGAGTCAGCTGTACCGGGGAATTATTTATTCTGGGCCGCAGGCGAGGAGAGAATCATTACCCGGGGATCAGAACCAGCGTCCAGCAGACACACCCTATCTCCACGTCCTGCTGATTTCACAGCCAGCAGCACACACACACACGGACCGCACGCACCCACACACACAACAACACACACACGCACACAACACACAGCCGCACACACACACACCACACACCATACCAATGACTTCACACACACACATGCACACACACACCACACACCACACACACACCACACACACACACACACACAACACACACACACACACCCACACACCACACGAAACAGCCAGACTGTCTCTGCTTTCAGACCTACCTGCATGCCTCCTTCTGATAACCGCTCCAGTCAGTCTCCTGCCACCTCCCGCAGAACACTTTCAGGCGCTTTTTCAGTCCGCTGTAAAAATAAGTTCCTCATGTGGCTGGGAAACAAGCTGGGCGAGAGGGCAGGAGGGCCGCTGTGCAGCATGCGTAATTCTGTGGTTCTCTGGCGAGCTGGTGGGGTGAGCAGGCTGAGAGTCAGCAGGAGCAGGCCAGAGCTCACCTACAGCACCATTTTACTCTAGCGGGAGAAGGCTTTCGGAAAGAGAGAGTTTGTGAGAAGAGCCAATTTCTCTCTGCGTTTTTCTATTCACCGGGACGCCCTCTGTGAGAGCAGAGAGAGTCAGGAGAAACTCATTTCCTCCCCGGCACCTCTCCACTGTCACCCGAGGACGCCTCTTGTGAGAGAGAGAGTCAGACCTGCGTCGATAGAGACATGGTCTCTCGCTGGCTCATTCTGTGTTTTCTCCCGTCTCTCTCTCTCTCTCTCTCCTCTCTCTCGTCTACTCTCTCTGTGTCTCTCTCTCATCTCTCTCTCTCTCTCTTCTCTCTCTCTCTCTCTCTACTCTCTCTCTCCTCTCTCTCGTCATCACTCTGCATGCATACACACAGGAGTTTCTGTGTGTATGTGAGATGAGAGTGTGTGTGTGTTATGTGAGTTGCCTTGCATCGCTCTATGTGTGTGTACATGTGTGTGTGTCTGCAGGTCGTGTGTTGTATGTGCTGTGTGTGTGTGTTTCTGTGTGTGTGTGTGTGTGTGTCTTTGTGAATTTTGTGCCCAGCACCAGAACACAAGAACAGGCCTAGATAGAGAGAGACGGGCGGCACCATGAGTTATGGCTGGACCTGGGAAGATGCTCCCTGATTTACACGTTCAGCAACAACAAATCAATCACCGGAGACACACCCCTAAAGACTGGCTCTTATAGGTTCAATACTGTAAAGTCACACAAAGCTGGCATTAAGTCACATATAGCCATGAGTAGATTATAGGCTTACTTCATATATGAGGTTCAGAATACGGTCAAATAGTACAAATATAAATAGCTTTGGGAATTCGCTGCTACCTAATGATGTGGACAGGGGTTCTCAGAGCGCAAATCACACTGTATTTCCAGACACATTATTTCAACAAAAAGCCACCAAAACTATACCCCTATATGAATGCTTTACCTAATAGGCTCTATGACAACTCCCACTACTTCCTGGGACTTTAGTTGCCTGCCTCTTTTATTTCCTGTCTTACATTATTGGACACAAAACTGATTAATCAGGTGTGTCTGAGTAGTCCCAATGGTCAGACACACCTGGATTAATAAGTTTATCCAATAATGTAAGACATGGAAATATACAGGAGCAGCACTAAAGTCCAGGAGTAGTGGAGCTGTGCAGATAGAGCTATTGTTACATACACATAGACTGGGTAGCCCCGCCCATTCTGGCGGCAAATTTGAGTTCGCCCGGAACAAGGGTCTGAGTTGAAGAAGCAAGACGTTTTTTCTGCTTCTGGGTACGGTTTTTGCGGGAGCAATAACCAAAGCTGTCTGTTCCCCTTGACGACGCTAGTGGTGCCGGCTAACATACACCACCATAACTGCTTTTTGTGTCTGAGGAATTCCCTCCAGAAGCCAACATTCCCCTTCCACAATTCCCATAGCCCTACAGTATATGGAAGGCTTTTTTTTCTGTGCATGTGGTGTATGTAACAAGGCAGGTATGCTTTTTATTAAAGGAAACTACTCAGGAAACGACCAACTATTGCCTTGATAACATGGACGTTTAACTGGATGACAGATCTCTCTCCGCAGACATAAGGATGAAATGTGTTCTTCCAGCCAATGATGCAACCCAGTTATTGAAAATCCTAAATGAGCTTGAAAAACAAATATCGTTTCTGTGATTCTTGATCAGTTCCATATCTATGCCACGACAACACTGCTCACTAACAGTGTCCACCATTTAAAGATTTTGGTAGAGTCAGAAAGACGGCACTACGGCCTTCAGTAGCGATACAGAGTAATCCACGTAGACATTTAAGAAAATAACAATAACACCAACCATCCATCCAGGCAAACTAAGGCTCTCCCCATCCATCAGCAACTGACCATTTCTATGACATTCCTGACCAACCAACCTCAAACAGTGAGAAAGAGCCCACGCATCTCCTTCCTAAACTCACGCTCAGCACTGGGCACCCCTCAGGGGCTGCTGTACTGGAGTCCCCTGCTATATGTTCATCACACTTATCACTGCAGCCCCGCCCATCCTACCGACACCATCGTCAAGTATGCGGACAACGCACCATCGTTAGTCTCATTTCTCCGGGAGGAAAGACAGGCCGTCTACTGGGGAGGTCAGCCAAGCCTGGCAGGACGGTGCCAGGACAACCATCTCTTCCTGAACACTTTCCATGTGACGAAGGAAACAATCATGGGACTTTCGTAGGAAAAGGAGACACAGAACCCGCTCTGCGTTAATGGGAAATGTGTGGAGAGGGGTTTCCTCTCTTCAGGTTTCCGTTGGCAACACATGTCACAGAGGACCTCTTTTGGACTACCAAGTAAGGATTTTCCCCTGCGAAATGTGGTTGAGTAAAAGTATAAAGACTCTCCAGATAGTACAGTACGATACGCTTAAAAATGTTACTTAAAGTAAAGCATAGGTAACCAATGACTTGTACTCGTAACTGTCCACCAGATGTATGTTTGTACTTGGTGCCACGTGTCTTGATGTATTTACTGTCCTGTTGATTGTATATCGTTGAATGTAGTGGCTTGATGGCGAAAGAGAATTTCCCCTGGGAGTCATTAAAATGAGCAATCAAATCACAGTCAGTTCAATCAATTTCAAACGACATCTTCATTTTCCGCTGCCTCCCCAGATCGGGAAACATATCTTGACGGACAGTCTTTACGTTCTTTTTTTAGAACTCTATTTATTCATAAAGGCACAAAGAGAACTGCCATCCAACATTTTTTGTATCCTGTGCAATGACAATAAAGAATGATTATTTATTGTTATTATTATTACAGCGGAACACTTCTTCTTAGTTGACGTAGACACTAGATTTGTGTCCAAGGTCTTTTGCCATGCCTTGATAATTTCAAAGCATTGAAGGTTTTTTAGAAGGGCATAGCTATTCACGGTCCATAAAAGTCTTGAGGTTTAGGATCATATCTTGGATGGCTTTCATATATTCCATGAATACATTTCCAGAAACCTACTGAATTCCTTTTGATCCTTTATAACTCACGACGGTGGCCAGCGGCTCTTCATGCTACTTTACCTACAGCCACTATTGAAATACCCGTCCTGTATCAATAAATGGGGTGTGTGCTTGGATAATATACCGCGCTTGACTGCATGCATCTTTTGTTGAAGATGGTAGCATGGACTTATATATTGACGAGGTCACACACTATGACATAAAGAGTGTGTGTGAGATGGGAGTGAGTGACGTGAGTGAGTGAGTGGAGTGAAGTGAGTGAATGAGTGAGAGAGAGGAGAGAGGGAGAGAGGAAAGAGTGTGTGTGTGTGTGTGTGTTAGTGTGTGTGTGTGTGTGTGTGTGTGTGTGTGGTGTGTGTGTTGTGTGTGTTGTGTGTGGTGTGTGTGTGTGTGTGTGTTGTGTTGTGTGTGTGTGTGTGTGACTTTGTGCGTGTGTGTGGGTGTGTGTGTGTGTCGCACACAAACAACTCAAAACTTACACAGATCCCACATACGCCACACATGCTGCGGCAAAACACACAACACAGTTGTCAGTAAGGCTTTGTCGAAGTCACGGCCGAGATGCGCTCAATCATCATATTGAATATACTGTATATAGTTTATTAAATATCCTATCACTGGAATAATTCTTCCCAGAATTACTTTTCTCTCCATTTTCCTCCTTTTCTTTTTGAAGCAGCCTTCCCTCCATCTTCACTGGCGGCCAAGACACCCTCATCACACACACAAACGCATACACACACACACACACACACACACACACACACACACACACGCACGCACGCACGCACGCGACGGCACGCACACGCACGGGACACCACACAACACACACCCTCATCACACACACACAAACGCATACACACACACACACACCACACACACACATACACACACACACACACCACGCACGCACGCACGCACAATATCCCCCCTCAGTTAATCAACAATCATGCGTGATCACTGTTTTTAAAATAGGATGTAGGTTAGGCCGAGCAACTGATTGCTGTTAGTACTTTTAATCACAGGCATGAAACAGAAAGCTGTGTTGCATTAACACAAGGAAGTGAATAATCCCTTTTCTATCATATTGCAGACATTTATATATTATTGATTGCATGAAACTTTATATTTGTATCAAATATATGTATAGAGCTGTTTATAAATACATCTACAGTTTTGAAACGTATGGTTATCTACTGGCATGAAATGTAATCTACTGTATCAAAGATACTGTATATTTCTACCTCTATCAAACACTTTCTATATTTATAGTATCTGTTATCCTGTATAAGATGTATGCATATACTGTTGATTTTAATCTGTGTCTGTGTAATTTCTCTTTTTCAAATCAAATATTCAGAATGTGTGTGTGTGTGTGTGTGTGTGTGTGTGTGTGTGTGTGTGTGTGTGTGTGTGTGTGTGTGTGTGTGTGTTGGCTGTGTTTGTGTGTGTGTGTGTTGTGTGTGTGTGTGTGTGTGTGTGTGTGTGAGACACACAATATTTGACAGAATAGTACACTTCTGAAATTTATGATTGAGTGATCTTCCATGGCAAGAAAACCGTGCAGTTCTGTAGTTGTGATATTATTTTATGTATACTTTAAGATGAGGGTTTTTTTGTTATTCGAATAAAAAAAAAACCACCCCTTTAAACACGCACCCCTTTGAGTCAGGTTTGTCAGGCAGGATCCTTGGACATGTATCTTAGCTCAATATGGGTTATGCACCCAATCCTATACCTCTCACTCCACTCTCCTGCGCGCTTGCTGTCTGCTGCCGGTCATGGAGATGTCTGCTGGTTCCAATTGTTTGCTCAAGGCCTACGCCACATGATTTCAGTTCAACCTACACACACTGAACACATCTGGAGGAAGCTGAACCTTCTGACCACTCTGAATACTCTTAAACACTCTGAATACACTGGACACTCTGAACACTCTGAATACACTGGAGACACTCTGAACACTTCTGAATACTCTTTAACACTCTGAATACTCTTTAACACTCGAATACTCTGAATACTCTTAACACTCTGAATACTCTTAAACACTTCTGGACTACACTGGACACACTGAACACTCCTGAATACACTGGACACTCTGAACACTCTGAATACTCTTAACACTCTGAATACTCTTAGCACTGAATACTCTGAATACACTGGACACACTGAATACACTGGACACTCTGAACACTCTGAATACACTGGACACTCTGAACACTCTGAATACTCTTAACACTCTGAATACACTGGACAACTCTGATACACTGGACACTCTGAACACTCTGAATACACTGGACACACTGAACACTCTGAATACACTGGACACACTGAATACACTGGACACTCTGAATACTCTGAATACTCTTAACACTCTGACCACTCTGAATACACTGGACACACTGAATACTCTGAATACTTTGAACACTCTGAATACACTAAACATTCCTGAATTCTCTGAATACTCTGGAACTCTCTGATCACTTTGAACCACACTGGCACATGATCACTTCTAATATTTGACCACTCTGAATACCCTGAACACTCTGAACACTCTGAAATACATTGAACACCCTGAATACTAATGAATAACTCTGAACACGCTGAACACTGTGAATTATTCTGAATATTCTGAACACACTGAAAACTCGGATCCACTCTGAATATTCTGAAACTCTCTTGATCACTCTGAACACCCTGAATACACTGAATATACTCTGATTACACCGAACGCTCGATGAATACTCCAAACACTCCAAACGCTCTGAATACACTGAGCCCTCTGAGCACTTTCAGTGTGTGTGCATTTCAGGAACTTGAAAACAAATTCAATGTCAAAGTTGGATGTTTTATTTAGGCGCAATGGAAAAAAAAATTTGAAATGATTCACGGGAAATGCTCGAATTTCAGGCCACCTAGACTGTCTAACAAAACAGGGTAGAAATATGTGCATGTGTATGAATGATTCACACACACATGTCTGGACACACAAATCACAAAATCAGATATTGGACACCACATGCACACACAATAATACCACGGACAATCAACCTCCCCACCCAACACAAACACACACCACACACACACACACATACCCACAATCAGACATGGAAACAAACACACCCACACACCCACACACACTCAGACATGGAAACACACACACACATACACACACAAACACACATATAATCAGAGGCAATTTCACACATACAATCCGACCAAGCACACACACACACACACACACACACACACACACACAGATTTCATCATCTGAAAGAACTAATCATCTGCCGCAGCCCGTAAACGAGACGTCCTCGTATTCAGCTTCCACAGCCTCTCCTCTGTGGCAGATTGAGCGAGAGCGCTCCACGGATACGCCCTCACAATGCCCCATCTGGGCGTGTGCTGGAAGCAACCCAACACACTACTGCCTCAACGTTACCTGTCACAAGATGGTCTTTTTTGGATGAATTACAAAAAGAAGGCTGTGTAGTATTTTGCGTTATTTTATATACCTAGATAAACTAGTGTGTTCACTTTGTGTTGATTTGTATTATCATTCTTTCTGGCAGCTTACTTGGTGTAAACTTTGAACGACAGTCACCACAACGCACCAAACGGTGCCAATCACATCCGGAAAATAGTTGTATTCTTGTTTCTGACAGCAAGCAAAACAAGCAAGTAAAACAAACCAATAGAAGCACGGGGTTTAAGACCTTAAGAGAGGAGGAAGAAAGGGAAAGGAGTGAAATGTAAGTCTTAATATATGGGCAGTATAAAGAGCGGGCAAAATTCAGAGAGGGAGAGAGGGAGACTGAGGGAGACAGCGAACAGATATACGTGTTGCTATCAGGTCTGATATTTCCCATAATGACCCACCAAGCAGGATTAGCTAAACCCAGCCAATACCAATAGACAGGCAAATGGATAGCATCTCAGATTAGGCCTACCTCAAATATCTGGGATGAGCACGAATGCGAATGTACTTCCTGCTATTGACTCGACCTTGTTACTTTTGGTTCATTTGGTCAAAGCAAAGGGATGGGAAACAGAGCATTATCTCCGGTATTGACCTTCACTTCATGTGCGGATATCGATCTGGTTTCCAAATATGTTTTCACTCTATGTTTCCTATCCGCGGTCTAAGTGTCTGTCTCAGTACAAGATTAGCAGGGAATTTTATGGATTTTTTGTGTAAGGACACAGTACCGAATAGAGATCAGGCCAGGATTTCAATTTTACAACCCACCCTGCGTCTAAATAGATGCCTTTGAACATCAGAGCACATCCATCCTTCCTCCCCATGATCGGCCTGCATAGTCAATATAATAGAACATGTGCTTCTAGATCGCCCCCTGCTGTTTAAACCTCATATCTCACGTTGAACATCAGTCGTACACTGCGAGAGGAAGGACTACGGTTCGACCTTTGGGCCACCTCAACAGTCATACAGCAGTTTATTTACCTTGGCCACGTTGATAACCACGGCGGTAGAGATGCATGGAATACACAATAATGTAGCTCAAATTTAAACCGCCACTATCTAACGTTTCTCCCGCATTTACTCCATAAAAATAAATCCAAGCTACACAGTTTCTCTAGAATAAAACACACTATGCAAGAGCTTTTAGCCAGCCCCAACCATTGACAAATCATAGAAAGCTTTAACTTAACTCCATTGTTTGACAGCATAAAGACGGATGGACGTTTTACTGAACTATTAAATATAATAAATCAATAAAAAAAAAGAAAGCCAGTCATTTCGCAAAAATACAAAGATTATAAGACTGAACATTTGCAGTATACAATTATTTTTGATAAAAATTGGCTAACGATCTTCTGTGAATTATAGGCCAATAGATAAAAGCAGAAGAAAGCGAACAGAACAAAAAGCTGCCGGGCAACTCCATTGTTCCATTGTTATCAACAGACGACCTGCTGAAGAACACGTGCACCCCAGTTCTGCCGCCTCACCCAGAGTCCAATCAGTCTGAGGGTAGGTTTGGCTACACACACTCTGCAGTAACTAACCATTTGGTCCCTTAGTTTCTGCAGGGTTGTTTCTAACAGAATGGGCTACATACGGTGCTGAATGATCCCATACATTTTTGTTCACATTGCATCATTCATTATCATCCAAAAAGCTCATTATTATACCTATGTTTTTTTCACCCTCAAGTAGTAAACTTTTTGTTTTAACATCTCCTTTCTTTTTTTATCTTTGCATTGCCTACTTTCAAGTTGATGAAGCATGACTTCCGAATGTACAGCTAGCCATTTGAACCCCAATGTGAAAACATGGACTACAAAACTCCCCTTGGTTTGTGGTCCATGGGTGAACAGAAACTGGAAGTAATGGTCGATTGAGCTATAACTAAATTGCCATGGGTTCATTAATATTATTCAGGCTGAGTGTCTGTCTCGCTCAAGGTAACTTATATTCAAGGGAAAACAGACTTTATTCTGTTAACTTTATTATTTATTACATCTCTCTCTGTCTCTCTCTCTCTCTGTCTCTGTCTCTCTCTCTCTCTCTCTCTCTCTCTCTCTCTCTCTCTCTCTCTCTCTCTCTCTCTCTCTCTCTTCTCTCTCTCTCTCTCTCTCTCTCTCTCTCTCTCTCTCTCTCTCTCTCTCTCTCTCTCTCTCTCTCTCTCTCTCTCTCTCTCTCTCTCTCTCTCTCTCTCTCTCTCTCTCGCTCTCTCTCTCTGTCTCTCTGTCTCTGTCTCTCTCTCTCTCTGACCTAAAGTCCTCTCAATTGTTTTGAATTCACAAATGCACCTTGATTTGTATTCAAATTCTGTTCCTAAATAATAAATGTCTTTTGCTTTTAACATTATTCAAATAATGGGTAGACCTTTGCTGATAAAAATCTCCATAACCATTGAAGTTGCCATCACAATTTATTATATTATAAGAGCAAAAATACTTGATTTATTCTTTTATCTTCTTCACCATTAAATAAGAAAAGATAACCTTTACTGGCTCATATGAAATCAACAATTGTTTGTTGGAAGTATGAGACTTATGTGAAAGAAAACTATAGACAGAGATGGGCCCAGGTTCATAATAAAACAAACATGAAGTATTTTTCAAGTAGACCCTGCATTGCCGCACAAATTAAAAGATAGGCCTACATGCCACATGACATTAGTTCCTAATTAATTGAGAACGGTGAACAGACAATTTGACTGGAACTACTTAGGTGTCCGTATATCAGGTGTTAATGCACACCCTGCAGCCAATCAGAATAAAAGCATTCCTCCAGACCGTGGTATAAATGCTTATTATATTACCATACAGCAAACACAGACTGTCAACTGTCAAACTGCAGTATGGCTACTATAACTAGTTGGCCCTAGGCCTACTGTTGAGTAGAAAACCAAACATTATGAGTGTTATTTACTAGTGGGCTTAATTACCTCAACTCCACTAATTGTATTTTTAGACCATCATCAACAACTTCATTGACAGATTTGTGCTGTCTGTCACTGTGATTTGACTGGAGTGTATTGCCTAGTAACTTTTATCCAAATGTTCAATGCTAATTTGATAGGGTGACTGACTTTCTTTTATGCGTCCATGTTATGTTAAACATTATCATTGAACGAAATTGTTTCCTGTGTGATACCTACGGTTAAATGTCGAATATACAAAAAGATTACAAAGATACCTTGCGAAATGTTAGATTTGACGCAAACAAGGGAAACAATCAAGATAAATAAGATAATAAAGCTGAACAAGCGCATTTCTACAGCACTACGTATATACTGAAGAATGATTGTTTACACAAATTTACATAAATCTGCTCAGGTGGACGGTCTCAAGTTTATATCGAAAGTGTTGTTGTGGACACAAAATGCTGCAACATATTTTCATTTGACCTTCTGTGATTGGCGGCGCGGGCAGAAGCTATCCTCGTGAGACAATCCCGATCTCGCGAGTTCGGGAGTAAGGCGCCTTTTGCAGCTCCCTGCATGGCCGATTAGACGGAGCCGAGAAGCGACTGGACCAAAGTCATTCTGTGTTTCTAATGGAAAAGTGATACCCCCTTGGCTTATCCAGGACAATAGATCGGTCTGTTTCATCACGTAGCGGTTTTAGAGATCAAACGTGCAGGCATGGCGCATTTTAATATAATGACAGCAGGTGTTAGCCTCTTGGCTAAATCCTTCAGTGCCTTATCCTGCACCAACTCTCTTGCAAGGTAACTTCAACTTGTTATGGGAGCTAGCTGGCTATTGTTAGCCAACGTGTGTCAATCTAAAACGAGTCACCCGTGTCACCATGCATACAAGTACGAACTGCAGTAATTGACTGTAATGGCAGTTGGGATGAGGTTTTGTGTGAAACACCGTGTACTTATTTTCCCAAATGAGGTTAGAATTATGGGCTAAATATGAGATAGTATCGTTGTGAAGGACGTTCAGAAAAAGATTTCAGTTAAAATGGTCGTTTGTTTTGTCCAGGTGCACCAGTGTCCACCCAGTGTCCTTCTTCATAACATCAAGAGGTCTGACTGCCCAGGCAGGGGGACCTCCAAAGAGACCCCTCAATGGATACATGCGATACGTGGTGCAGCAACAGCCCACCATAGTTCAACAAAACCCAGGTATTTAGAAGGCCTGATCCTACAACAATATGATCATCATATGTATTGTGTCTTAAGATGTATTATTATACCCACTTCTTGCACTACTTCTAAAATGGATCTGAGCCAATCTTTAGAGCTATAGTTCAACTCGATTGCATTATTGGTGATAGATCTAATGATTGGCTACTCTGAACTGTGCATTACATCTTTACTCTTATGTGTGCTTATCCTTTCTTTTCAATCAGAAATCTGTATTTATATGAAAATCTGTTTTAGACGCACTATAAACTGGGTTGACATCTTTTTATTTACACGCTTTCAGCTATCAAGATAACTGAAGTAATCAGGAAGATAGCACAACAGTGGAGATCGATGTCTGCAGAACAGAAACGTGTGAGTTACCCTTATACTATGCAATGAATTAGTTTAATTTAATCAATCAGGCACTTGTTATGCATCTTTATATTTTAAAGGAACGTTATATAGACATAATTAGCTAATTACCTTCAAATTAAAGTAAGAACCATAACCCACCAGGTACAGTATGTGGTGATAACGTGTTTAAACTATTAATAACTAGTTCTTAGTGTGTAGCTGTAGCAGCATTCATTTAGCGGTCCATAGAGAAGCAAATGGTTAGGTCTTGGTTCCTCCTGTCCTACACAGGCTATTGCAGCACTAAACCTGGTCGTGTAGGTGATAGACAAAAAGCCTAATTGCAGCTCTTATCGGGATGTGTTATTGTTGTGTTCATACTGTGTTCAACGTTATTCACACTGCACAAGAGCTTCAGATAAAGTTATTAAAGAAGCCAAAGTTTCCGTCATCAATGGAGCCAACTTCTGCCTTGTAGCCTTTCGTGGAGGACTTTCAGCGGGCCAGGGATCAGTTCAAGCTGGACCTCGAGAGGTATGAGGCCAAGCTCACCCCTGCAGAGTTCGAGCATCAGGCCATTGAAAGGAAACAAGTGATGGCTAAAAGGAAAGAAATCCGCAGGAAGAGGGTGAGTGAGAACTCGTTGTCACTGCTTAAATAATTAGCTTGGTGTAGAGCAGCCTAATCAGTTGGTTGTATTAATAAAAAAGTATGCAAATTATAATGGCCATTCACTTACTTGAATAATTGTGCATTGAAGCTGACATTGAATTCTGGTAACTGGTTCAATTTTTCAGGGGAGTTGATGCTTAGAAATGCAGACAGCACCCCTAGTGGCATGGCTAGAATCTCTCATGTATCCCTGGAGGCCAAGTTTGTCTCTGCACAACATGTCTACTTAAATCTGTTAAAGCTCCTCTCCCTCTATCTCCCCCCGGTGGCTTTAGGAGATGAACAGCTTGGGAAAGCCCAAGCGGCCGCGCTCTGCATTCAACATCTACATGTCGGAGCACTTTGTTGAGGCCAGGGGACTCACAATGCCGGTGGGCCACTCAGCACAAATCATTAATTTCATACAATGCATTTATGACATGCTCCCTCATAAGGAATCTCTATGGCCGGTGGGCCACCCAACTCTACTCATTGAGTTCAGACACATTATTATTTGTGTCTGAAGCTCCATAATAACTAATATTTTGGGACCTCAGTGGTGGAACGAGCTCCCTACCAGCTTCCCTAAAAGAATCAAAACTCACCTGTTCAGAGTTCACCTTGATTCTGCATAGCCATCCAGTGCCTTCCGGCCACCATAGTATGTTATACGTCCTGACAATTAATGTACGCACTTATAGTACGGACTTAATCATAGTACTTGGTTGTGTAGCATCTGTAGCGGCTGCTATCACTGCTGTACACGGGGAATGAGTTAGCCTAGCGATTGTTAGTACTTGCACTTGGTTCTATGAACATCTTTACTGTACCAACAGCGATATCTTGTTTCACTTCTTATAACAAATGTACTTATTGTAAGTCGCTTTGGATAAAAGCATCTGCTTAATGCCCTGATTGTAATATATATATTCTGAAGATTATGCGTTGCAGCTTTGTAAAGGGCCTTTCTTTACAATTGACCTGACCCGGATACAACGTGTTGTCTTGACAGTTAATAATTCATAGTTTGTTGTTTTTTTAATGCAGGCCAAATTGATTTCACTGATGGATGACTGGAGAAGTCTTCTCGGTTACAAAAAACAGGTATTTAATTTTTATTATTATTTTATATGACGACTTTCCACTTTACAGTCTGACTATTAATTGAAGATTCCTCCACCTAAAAGGAATAGTCCTAGATCGTGTGTTACACAGCGTTCCTTATCACTCATGTCTCTCCTGGCTCCAGGTTTACATGCAGCTGGCGGAAGACGACAAGATCCGGTACAAGAACGAGATAAAGTCATGGGAGGAACACATGCTGGAGATAGGCCGTGAGGACCTCCTCCGGGAACAAACCAGGCCCAAAAAGGCCCCTGCCAAGAAGAGGGCCACCAAGAAGGAGGTGAAGGCAAAGCCCAAAGCGAAAAAGACTGCGACGGTCCGAGTGGTGAAGGCTGCTGGGAAGGGGAAGACGGCTGGGAAAGTGACCGCCACCAGGAGTAAGAAGTAAAGGAGTAAGGCGAGCTTGACTGCTGGATCCCAGACTACTGAAATTATGAGTATAACCAGGAGGTTCTAGGACTCTAAACCCATCCCGTTGCAACCAGGAGGAGTGGTCATTGTCATGAATGCTACCTAAGTACAAAGGGATAAACCTTTGTCCAGAATCAGTAATTTCTTGAAAAAACGGTTTCAGTGACCACTCAATTCTATTTTTCAAATTGCCTGGCAGAGAAACAATAACAACATTTTGATGTTCCTTGAAACCAGTGCTGAAAGTGTCATAAAAGGTCTGAAAGAAAACATTTCCCTCCCATATTGAACAGGTTTGTTACTGTGAACATGAGCACATTATTCCTGAAGGGCATTCAGATGGTCTTTGTGTCTGTTGCTAGGAGACTGGTTTGTGTACCAAGATGATCCACAGATTGTTGTTGGCATGTCTCCAAGCCACAATGGTGGAGGAAATTGTATACAGTCCTTGTCGGCTGATAAGTGTCTGGATAAAGGCAGCCTCACGTTCTCCAGGCAATGCCACTTCACATTTGTTTCTTTTCCAAATGGGTTTCATTTAAAAACAGGATGACACAAAAAACTCTAAAATGTGTTTTTTTTTCTTTCTCCAAATGCAATAAAGCAGTTCGATTTTTGTTTTGGTATAAGAAATGTATTTTGTTTTCTTTTAGTTTCAATACTTTTTTGTAGCTAAATGAAAAAATATCTCATATTTGACCAGCTAGCTTCTTAAGGTGTTCCACCTCAATGTCTGACTGAATGTATAGACAATGTTATTTTATTTTGTTATTTTTTCACGTTCTCAAGTTCTAGACCTGCCAGTTATGAAGTTACCATTATTATTACTACCAGTGTTGGACGAAAACGGTTTTGGATCAGAAATCCATGTTTTATTACATTGTTAAATGTTACCAAATAAACTGACATGTTTTTTCACAAAATGACCATGTTTGGGATGTCGAAGAGTGATAAGGACGAACATAAACGTTATACAAAGGGATGTCGTTTGACATTGTGGAAATATTCTGTTGACTTGCTTGAAGAAAGTGCTGTTTTTATTAACCGCATTGGTCTTGGTAATACAAAAAAATTCCTTTTCAATTACATTTTTTATATCAAAGGTAATATCCCAAACTGAGAACTTGGTGATTTAAGGTATCTGCCCAGTATATTGCGGTTTAAGGGCCACTGTGTAAATGTATCTAGCGGCGTAAGTTAAGAGTTCCAAAACATACCCTGTTTTGACTTGATTCTTAACACAAAATATATGCTATCATTCAGTCACCCATCTTAAGAAGGCTGATAAGCCATTCAGAAGAACACGAATACTTCTTGGTCAGTAACAGTTGTAATTGTGTCATGGAGGACACTGGACCTGCACCTGGACAAAGTAAACTGAGTTTGAACATTTTAACTGAACTCATTTTCTGAACCTCCTAGCTACGTTTTGAAAATGGTCCTCAATCCAAGTATAAAAAGGCCAGAGGGCTACAAAGAAGCAAGAATCTAAATGTAACACTAAAAACATGTACTCGACGACATTATCTTCATCAGTGCATCAAGTGAGTATGGGCTTTCCTCATGTATTAAATTGCATTCATCCCATTAAAGCTTGACTCCATGTTGTCAGAAGATCTAAAATGCATCAGTACTAACTGTACATTGCTGGTGCGTGTCAATCTCAAGGCCATGTTCCTGGTAAGCTCTGTCAATTCCACCTGAATAAACTGGGCTCCTGCTCTAGGAAGCTTTCAATTCCACCAGTACAAACTGTGTTTCTGCTCTCCACTGGAGATTATTGACAAACGGCAGATTTCTCCATATAACCGCAAACACATCCTACTCCATTACAGGACGTGTCTGTATTCCTTCAGAACGCCAAACGTGATCCTCAACAATGCTTTTAAGATCTTTTGTTTTGTTTCAGAGATGGAAGAGCGAGGCTGGTCATATCTGAGTTTGGACAGTCGCGTGTCTGCGTCAGACGGTGAAGTCCATCGTTAACAGAGAGGAGCTCATCATCTCGGCCCAGATGTCTGGTTTACCGGTGCCTCCTGCAGGAGTGTCTGGAAGTCGGGAGAGAACACCAGTTTCCTCTCTACGTTCCCAAGCACTGCCATGTCCCCCGTTCTACCGCCAGACAAACGCACAGACACCAGTTGCTGTCGAGAGAGAGAGAGAGAGAGAGAGAGAGAGAGAGAGAGAGAGAGAGAGAGAGAGAGGCAGAGAGAGAGAGAGAGAGAGAGAGAGAGAGAGAGAGAGAGAGAGAGAGAGAGAGAGAGAGAGAGAGAGAGAGAGAGAGAGAGAGAGAGAGAGAGAGAGAGAGAGAGAGAGAGAGAGAGAGAGAGAGAGAATAAGAAGCAGTTGAGTTAAGTAATCTTATATTAGCAGATGGAAGCGTCAGTTATTAATTAAATTTACAGTTAAGACACCATGACATATTGACAAACTTAATAAGTGAGTCTATCAGTGTT
Source organism: Melanogrammus aeglefinus (assembly GCA_900291075.1). Taxonomy (NCBI): domain Eukaryota; kingdom Metazoa; phylum Chordata; class Actinopteri; order Gadiformes; family Gadidae; genus Melanogrammus; species Melanogrammus aeglefinus. Next base: position 10,070 of record OLKM01003963.1, on the reverse strand, counting down.
GTTAGAAAAAAAAGACAAGATATTTGTATATATAAATGCACACCTGGAGGAATGAGAAGGCTGCACCCTCAGACACGTCCATGATGTTGTCTCCCAGTTTCAGCTGGACGCGACCAGAGCGTCTGACCAGCAGTTTACCCAGCATGCCCTCTGAGAAGTCTGACAGAACCGCTTGCCTTTCCTTCAGCGGCACCTTCTGCCCGACGGTAGCATGGGATACAAACGAAACGGAAAATGCTATGAACATTGTATAAAGTGTTGGAATAAGTGTGCATCAGTTGTTCACTTGTTCACGCGCTCCGATTAGTGCACTGTACACAAGTGGACCAATTTAAAGATGGAAATAGCTTTCAACATGTTTTGATGTTGAGACTTTTCCCGTCTTTCCCATAAGTTTTCATTAAATTAAGAAAAGTAAAAAAAGATGTACACAATTAATTTTCAACAATTCAACATTAATATATGCTATGAAAATACACATGACAACTATGCCCACATGGACACCTCAGCCCGCGGCTGACTCACCGGTGGCGGGGGCTGGGCTGCCCTTCTGCTGGGGGTCTTCTCGGGTGCCGTGGCGTGGCCGGCGGGGTCCGCCACCCCCTGAGACGCTGAGGGCGGGCCGGGCATGCAGTCCGGCAGCTGGATGAAGAAGAGCTCCTCTTTCCCGCTCAGGCTGAGCTCGTGGAAGAGTTTCCCCAGGGTCGGGGCCGCATGCCCGGGTAGTTCTGCTGCCCGCATCTGGGACCTTCTCCTGAGGGCGTCACAGCCAGCACCCGTCCCCAAGACTGGAGACTCACCCATGGATGTGTCCTCTTTAACTGTGCCAGTGAGAGGGAGAATAAAAGCGTTGAATTAAAATATGCACAACACAACTGAAGAGAGTGTGGAACGGTCATAAACAGAGGCGTCGTTCTGCTTCACTCCATGCTAGTGGGGCTAATTGACGTTGAATGGGCGTTAGCTTGATGTTATCCATATTCAGAACGGCTTTTACAGAACCGTAACACAAACACAGAAAAACAAGTAAATCCCGATGAGAAATAGACGCAGGCAGATTGTATTATTGTCGGAACGACTGCAATAAACGCTGACTGTGACAGAGAACTGTGAAAACCTCATTATTTCTTCCCCAGAGTAGTTAGTGTATAAACAGACGCGGATACATCACAAGGTCTTGTGACAATATGCTACGGAAGAGGGAGACTAGCTCACACAAAATAATAAAAAGCAAGTCGTGGAAAAACACTTCCAATTAGAGTATAGTCGTTCCGTAACCAACTGTGAATGTGTCTTACACGTTGTGCTCGTGACCATAGGCGTCTCGGTCTTCTGAAAGTTGGTGTGAGACTGGTAAAGAGGCAGCTGGACGGGCCTCAGGCGCGCATCGTTCCTCAGGTCAGGGTCGTCTATGAACTGTAGTCGGGGGAGAGGGAGACAAGAAGGGGCGGCCTTACAACCTTTATGAGATGCCATACGATACTAGTTCAGGTTGAACCCGCTGTTCCAGCTTTCAAATATATCGCCACTAAACTTCAGGAATAGGAAATGTTTTAACTTGTGTGGTTACTGGTAATACGTTTTTTACATCGATTTGAGATGTACTTTTTGATTCGAGATGCCGACAAAAACAGTCTGTGTATATCCAAACAGGAAACCATGGATTAATTTTACTGTTAAATACAGCACTTACTACTAGGAAAACAGCATTCAAAACCGGAGATACAACTGAAATTAAAACTGCCCGGTATAACCTCAGAAAAGTGATCAAAGCAGCCAAGAGGGATAATGGCAAGAAAATAGAGTCACAGCTGAGCAGCAATGACCCGCGCAGAATGTGGAAGGGACTACACACAATCACTGATTTCAAAGAGACCTCTAGCTGCACAGCTGGTACTTCTGTCTCTTTACCTGATCTGAGCTGAACAGTTTCAACGCCCGTTTTGAAGTGAGCTACACCAGTCTCCTAGAGAGAACCTACTCAGAGGACGCAGATGACGCAGATGATACAGCCAGCGCTCTTGTCATCACAGAAGAGGATGTACGTGTGGTGTTCAAACGCATCGACGTCCGAAAAGCGGCCGGGTCAGATGGGTTACATGGCCGGGTGTTCAAAGTATGTGCGGACCAGCTAGCTGGTGTATTCACAAACATTTTCAACCTCTCCCTCTCCACGGGCATAGTGCCTGCCTGCTTCAAGTCATCAGTAATCATTCCAGTACAAAAGAAGAGCAAGGTAACATGCCCAAACGACTGGCACCCTGTTGCTCTCACCCCCATAGTGAGCAAATGCTTTGAAAAGCTCATCAAGGCGCTGATCTGCAGAATGCTGCCACCAGCCCTGAACCGCTACCAATTTGCTGAAAGAACAGATAGACAGATGACGCCATTGCCACAGCACTCCACTCCGCCCTCACCCACCTTGACAAGAGGAACACCTATGTGAGGATGCTGTTTGTGGATTATAGTTCTTTATTTAATACCGGCGTAGTCCCCTCCAGACTCAACCGGAAGCAGCTCAGGGACCTAGGCATTGATCCCAGCCTATGCAACTGGATCCTTGACTTCCTGACGGATCGTCAGGTGGTGAAGACGGGTTCTAAGATCTCCGCCCCTCTGACCATCAGCACAGGAGCCCCCCAGGGCTGTGTCCTAAGCCCCCTCCTCTACTTCCTATACACCCACGACTGCGTGGCTACACACGGCTCCAATGCAGTGAACAAGTTCGCCGATGAAACGACAGTGATGGGCCTGATCACTGATGAGTGATGAGACGGCCTATAGGAGCGAGGTCGACTGTCTGGCTCAGTACAACCAGGACAACACCCTCATTCTCAACACCGAAAAAACCAAGGAGCTCGTAGTGGACTTCAGAAGAAAGAGACAGATTCAACACCCCATCACCATCAATGGGTCTGCTGTGGAGCGGGTAGACAGCATTAAGTTCCTGGGGATCCACATCACCGGAGACCTAACCTGGGAGGAGCACACCAACCAGCTGGTGAAAAAAGTACAGCGGCGCCTATTTCACCTTAGGCGGCTGAAAAAGTTTGGCGTGGGGCCCAAGATCCTGGGGGCCTTCTTCAGAGGCACAACGGAGAGCACGTTGACTGAATGCATCACTGCCTAGTACGGGAAATGTACTGCTCAAAGCCGCAAAATGCTGCAAAGGGTAGTGCGGACAGCTGAGAGGATCAGCGGATGTGAGCTTCCCTCCATCCAGGAAACCTACAAGGCCCGGTGTGTCAGGAAGGCCCTCTGAATCATTGGGGACCCCAGCCACCCCAACCAGGAACTGTTTGAGCTACTGCCGTCAGGGAGGCGGTACCAAAGCCTAAGGGCCAAAACACAGAGGATGACAAACCCCCAAGCAGTCAAGACTCCTGGAGAAACACAGTACCCCCCAACCATCCACACGCACACCACAACAACTAGGATTTAACCATCTATTGTATTTGCACAGAATTTATCTATTGCCCAATAGCAACAACACTTTTTATTATTGATGCTGCTACTTATTTATTTATTTTTATACTTATTTTATATATTTTTTCTTTTCATATGGTTTCTTATCTTTATTTATTTATTTTATCTTGTACTGTTGCTGCTATGCGAATGTTGAGGAACCAAGCCTAAGAATTTTACTCTTGTGTACTGTACAATAAGATGATTCTGATTCTGATACTTCCCAGATATCAATCCCAGACAGAAAATGTGGGGGCTAAACTCACTCAATCTTAATGGACCACACTTTACAAAGTAGGGTGGATTCTGAAGAGATTTGTATGATACAATATAGTGTTATGGGGCCCTATCTTGCATCCGGCGCAATTGACTTTCTCACTGGCGCATGTGTCGTTGCTAGTTTGCAACTGGCACAGAGCGTTCTTTTCCCTCCTGCGCCACGCGTCGGTATATTAGGGAATGATCTTGCGCCCCAAGGGGCGTTTTGGCGAAAGGAGGAGGCGTGTTCTGGGGCAAACGTTCCCTGGTGCTATTTTGCAGTTTCAGAAACCACTTACGCCACAAACCAGGAAATACCTGGTTTAAAGTCAGTGGCGCGTTGTTCAGTTGCTATTTTAAGGGCGCATGCATAATGTTGCTTTTGCAACTCGCGCATACACTTTGCTTCTCTCATCTACCTAGTCACACATTCTTGGTAAATTATTTGGGAATGAACAGCTGATACAGTGGTAATAAGTCAAAAAATTCAATGCATCTGCAAACACCGTACAGAAAACCCATATTTTCTGGACACAGACATCGTATACATGCCCAAAACTTTTAGAATGGATGAGTATTTGATCATGAGAAAACATAGTTTAACCGCGAGTGAGTGTTAAAAAGAATGAATGAATGCGGGTGTGCGTATGTGCGTCCATCTGTTTAAACACACGCAAACTAAACACGTAACGCATAATACAGTCCATGGCAATGTATATTAACGGGGTACACGTACATATTAGGACACAAGTCGATAACGATAATGCATACAATACTGATAAGAAACAATGTTTATAATGTATTGTGTACATCATTAAATAGAACCAGTTACCGCATATCATATGTTATATCATATTAGTTTTCTTTGCCGGAATCTATTTGAGGACTCAGTATTTCTGAAGTTGTGGAAGAAAACCTTATTCCATGTGTGAATTAGGCCATATTATTTGGCCATAAACTGAGCCATTTGAAGTTTGAAATTGATGTGCATCTGTCTCATCGGAGACTGCAGACGCGCTGTCAAAACATCAACTCGTCAGATTCAAATGCGCTCGCGGCTCTTAAAGGGGATAGGGGCTGGCACTCTCATTGGTTTATTGCACGTTACGCCCAAACCACACCTACGGGTAATTAGGCTACTTCAGACCAACCCTTTTTAGATGCGTTGGGCGCAAGAGTAGTTTTTCGTGCCGGTAAACTAGCGACATCGCCGTAGAACCACCCACAAAGCTACTTGCACTTGGCGCTTCTCACTTGCGTTTCAGACCGTTAAAATAGGGCCCATTGTGTTATTATTTTAGACATTTGTTTTGCATCACACACATTTGCACAAAACAATTAGTTTTAATGACTTTACTGGTATACTATTTTAGTACTACCTTGAAATACTACCTATATTTTGCAACTTCTTTCTCAATAGAGCAGAAATGTTGAACCGTGTGTTTAGTAAAACGTGGGGGGAGAGAGAGAGAGAGAGAGAGAGAGAGAGAGAGAGAGAGAGAGAGAGAGAGAGAGAGAGAGAGAGAGAGAGAGAGAGAGAGAGAGAGAGAGAGAGAGAGAGAGAGAGAGAGAGAGAGAGAGAGAGAGAGAGGAACAGCAGTATAGAGAGTGTGTCTACTCACGTCGTCACGCTGCAGTTTAAACAGCATCTCATCTTCATCCTGCTCCGACTCCCTTCTCTCCTTCTTCACCGCCTTCCCCAAAGGAGATGCTGCGGCCTCGCCAAAATCTGGTGTCCCCCGCCACGCTGAGCAGGGAGGGAGGGGGTTCACCACAGAAAACGATGTACGTTAGGACGGCAACCATCAGTTGCTAAATTGATCCTGTGATAACTGATTTAACGTGATTTAACATCATTTATAAACCAATGAAATGTTCCAATACCAATCAAATGTTCTGCATTCAGCTTCAGAAATTCAAATATTTGATTCATAGATCATTGTACTGGCTTTTTTCCTGGTCACTCAGTAAAAGTCAATGGCGAATGATGGATGCAACACATAATAATGATAATATTAAGTATGTAGGTGGGAAGTTTAATAATAACTTGTCACAAAAAGTATGGACATGGGCATAGACTATGTGCAATAAACCACGACCGGGTGTCCCATTTTTTAAATACTGACCCTTAGACGTCGCTTTGGACTCTGGTCATTTATGATGGTATAGCCCAAAAATATACTGATACTGAATGAATGGTCAGAAGTGAGAGGTTGGTGGGGGTGGGGCACCTGTTTTGCGCATGGTGTCGGCGGGTCCTTGTTCAAAGATGGAGTGAGACTGGATGGTCTGGGGTCTCTCTCTCCTCCTCCCTCGGCTCTCTCTTTGCTTCTCATCTCGTTTCCTTCTCTCCTTCTTCGGCACCTCCTCAATTTCGTCTTGCAGCCTGCTGACAAGCAACACATGAAGCAAATTAAACACCAGTTCATTATTAGTCCAAATGTGTTATTTATAAATACGGAATTTATTGCCAGCCACTTACTCGTCTTTACTTTTCCTCACAGCTTTGACGTTTGGCTCGAAGATTTTCTTTCGGGAATGAAACAGGTTGTACGGTTCATTTTTCGTTTTGAGTTTAGTGCTGTTTAAACTATCTTCTACTCTGTAGGCCTACCTTTGGCTTTTTTAGTCCGCCCAAGGTGAGGTCTCTGGATTTCAGAGATGTCAGTCTTCCTGGTGGTGCGGGGGAGGAGAGCCCCGTGATGCGTCCTGGGTGCCCCCTCCCCAGGGCGAACCCCAGTCCGATCCGGCTGCCACATCCAGACGTCCCCGGGGCACTTTCTGCGTCCCCGATGTCACACATGTTGTAAATTAAACCAGCTTCGGTTTGAGGTCAGACTCTGAAAGCTATCTTGCACAATATGGTGGTCCTACGCCTAGAATCAAAACATAACTGAACGTCAACAAAGTCAGGAAGCGCCATCTACACACGCGCGCGCGCACGCACACACAACACACACACACACACACACACACACACACACACACACACACACACACACACACACACACACACACACACACACACACACACACACACACACACACACACACAGAGACTATCCCTCTCTCACTATCTCTCACTCACCCATTCAGTCCCTCACTATCGCTCTATCTGAACATCAATTTAAAATGAATGTCCAACTAAAACTAGGAATATAACGACAGCATAGCTTGTCCTCCATTTTGTTGACTAGACATACACAGACAGAACAATAACAGTAGAACCTGAACCCATGCATGTGTTATAAGCACACTGCAAAATCCAACACACTCTCCGTTCCCAAGCATATGAAGGCATATAAACGAGAATATAACCATGTGTGATGGTTATTAGCGCGCTAACCTGCAGCTTGGAGATTTCGTCACGATCTTTTGTGTGTGTGAGATCGTCTTTGCGCTTTCGTTAAACAGTTCGTAGTTCATACTAGATCCGACCTATACGTGTGGTTCATAATGCGATTAGCGAAGTAAAAAAAAGAATAATTTTCAATAAAAGCTTTCAATCGGTTTGTCTTAACAATCGAGATGGTGTGGGTAATGTTTTCTTCCGTCTTGGGGTGGGGGTTATAGTCCGGACGACATTCTCTTACTGAGCCGCCAAGTGGCGCTGTTTCATCAGCATATGTGTTATGAGATACCCAAGTTTTGATTATCAAACGATCACCGTTTAATCACAGGTATGGATTGCGTCCTGGACCTGTTACGTATTTTAAGAACACAAGCTGTATTTTCCTCACTTAACCACTAGGGGGTAGAACCAAACATATAAGCCGTAAATACTATACATAGCCACAAGGGGAGCAAGACCTTACTGAAGGCTGCAATAAATACTTTAGCCACAGAAGGCAGCACCACAGACCAGGTGAGGAAGCCGAGGGTTATGTCACACGGGCTTCACACACTGCTTTCCGGTCCGCGCTGTGTGTACATAACATCCTAGATCGAGCATGTCTCCAGAATTTTCGGCACAGCTTATTTGACAGGGTTTAAGGTTCTATTTGATCAGCTAGGAGAACGCTCGCACGTGCTTAGACACATCTTCAATCTCTCTTTGCTTCTCTCTTTGCTTCAGTTTACCATACCGAAAATACTTTATACTAAATAAAGTCTCTTTAAAGCTATTCCTTTGGATTCGACCACTTTCCTTGAAGAACTACGCAATAGACCCACAATCGGGCATATACATATTTTTGTGTGAGATATTGTGTGAGAATTTTAAGGCATTTTAATGAAATCACAGTCTTCATGGAGGCAAATCAGTCAAATCTTCTCTGAGCAACTCCAAACTAATTAACACACTTCATGGAGATCAAAAAGAAAACCATTAAATTTTTTAAACCACTGTTATGTTACAACTGTTCTGAAGAAAGCTTCCTAAGTTGACAAGACAGAATTACCTTACAAATGCTAATTTGAGGCCCTGTTTACACGACGACGCTTGCGGGTGAAAATGACAAAATATTTTATCAGATGTGCCTTTCGATTAGGCGAAAAAACGTGAATAAAGCTACGGCCACCCACACCAAACGGGTTACGCGCGTAAAGGTACGGCCACACTGAACGCATTACGCACGTTAGAGGCATTGCAAATCTGCATTTTGCATAGGGAACCATTGGTTCAGGTGCATAGATGCGTTAGACGCACTAAAGCAGCGTGTTAGGCGCTGAACATCTGGATAGATGAGGCCCTATTCCCAGGTGGTTGCTTGCTGTGGTGGAAAATTTGTGAGCTGTGCTTGTCTTAACTTGTAAATGTTATTACACGGCCACACATTGCCACACACAAGCTCTTAGAATTATTGCTTGTTTCAAGATAATAACGTGTAATCCAACTGTTAACCGTCTATTTTACTTTTTCTGAACATAGCACATAATTTAAAATCACTGTAAAATGTTCCAGGGGATATCGATGAGAGCCCCACCGAACGCTCCACAAGACAGTCTTGCTCCTATGCGAACCAGGCCTGTAAAGTAAGTGTGCCTATGCATGCCACAAGTAGAAGACAGGAAGTGCCTGTTGCTCTGCATCTGGAACTTGGCAACTCTCCACCACCTTGCCACTCATTGTCCCAGCGCCCTTCACCGCATTGTTCAATCCAGATGGTACGTTCTGTTGAGCCTCTCTCCTCTTTCCTTTCCACAAGCATTTCCGGTTAATAACCGTCCAATCTAACCCCGGTGCCAGCACGGGTGACACATACACGTTTCAATGTCTTCTTTGATGTGAGGGTGGTCGGGCATCGGTCAGAGAGTCAATCGCCAAGCGAACGTTGGGTCTGATGGATGAGGTGCTTTGGCAAAACCGCTGCATGCCTTCTGTGGTCCTGTGGTGATAGTTAGAAAAAAAGCATCTGCAAATGCATCTGATAGGTTAGAAAAAAAGTGCATTACAGTAATGCGTTGAACAGAAAACTTCCCACCCCTTGACAGGAAGCTGTCTACACTGAAGCGGCTTCAGGGCCACACTTTGTTTCCAACACTGATCAATTGCAGAAGATGTTGTTGTTAATATATGTTGAGGTGAGTACATATATAGCGATTTTTATAGGTTTCATTATTACTTTAGTAGTATTGATTGCCCTAAATGTGGAACTATGTCAATGAAATGAGAGAATAAAACAATATGCTTTTATGTTTTCAATCAGCTGCGGTTCTAACATTTGGCAAATCTAAGCCATAAAATAGTCGGAAATTGCAAAGAAAATGTTACTTTAAAGTGTCATGGAGTCGAAAAGGGCTCCTTCAACTCTATCACATGGACTAAGGTTAGTAGTTTGCAATTAAAAATACTGTAGCCTACTGTATTTTTATTTAAATGAAAATCAGATAAAATCCTATCAAACATTCAACATTTGATCTGTGTTCATCAATTACACATAATAGCAATGTTGAGACAAGAGCTCTGGCTCAAATGGGAAGATCAAAATAAAAGCAGCCCCCTAGAAATGATCATTTTCTTTCTATTGGGGACAGCAACCGTCTTTGCGTATAATCAGAAGAAGCCGTGGTACGATATGGCGATATGAATTCAATCGGAGTGCTGACTTGACCGATGAAAACAGCCTTCTTCTGACTGATCTTACGCCTGAAGACTCAGGAACCTACGAGTGTCTCATCGGGGCAAATCCCGGGGGTCAGAACTCCATTTCCCCGGTGATCCTGGAGGTTCCAGGTAGGCAGTACCGTTTAGTCACCAGCCCGTGCTCCAGAAACATTGGCCCTAGTTATCATAGTTTGAAGGCCAATAAAAGCACCTTGAAGACTTTTTTTTTTACTGATTCTAATGATGCAATATACAACGTGTTTTGTGACCAGATAAGATTATATTAAATTTATTATCGAAA
>OLKM01003962.1:0-27253 GCA_900291075.1 Melanogrammus aeglefinus | reverse complement strand
TCCCTGGTTGTCTAGACTACTGCCTGCCGAGCTGAATAAACCTCATTCCTTTATTTCTCCGTCTCCGTCTCCCAGGTCTCCAGCATTGCGGATTCCCCTCGTCCTGCCCCATTGACAAGTACGAACTGGCTCAAGATGGGACCCAGCGGACGCAGGAGGCTTTTCCGCCAGGTCTTGTCCGTCAGGGATCTCCTGACGCAGCACGGATAGGACTCTTCAGGAGATCTCTTTCTAAGCCTGCAGGATTTTAGCAGTTTCGTTTCACGCCCGGCGTCCCCGTCTCTCCGACACAACCACTCCCACACCCTCATCCCGTGAACCGTTCATTCCGGCCCCGGAACGCTACGATGAGGGACCCTGGAACCTGTCATCCTTCCTTCTACAGTGCTTCTCTTAGTTTTCGAGCTTTCAGCCCCAGACTTACCCCACCGATACAGTCAGCGGATTGCTACCTGATCGGCTCCCTGCGAGGGGAGGCTTTCGCGTGGGGCGGCTGGGCCGCATGAACGTGGCATTGCCGCTTTTTTTTGCTCTATAGCAACTACTTCCGCCTTCACTGAAAGAGATGCGGAGGTGTGATCATCCGGTCCGGTGAAGAGAGGCTTCCAGCGTTCTCTGCGCCTTCGCCAGGAAGATCCCGCTCAGTGTCGCCTTTCCTTCGCGGTGGAGTTCCGCCACCCCTTGCTGCTGAGAGGCGCATTGAACGAGGAGGCTCTTACAGGGTGGCTTTTTCTGGGGCCAGGCTCTCTGACGAGGTGAAGGACAGTTGACTTCTCGTGAGGAGAGGTGGGTCTAGAATCAGCTTATTCGCTCTTCTCCATTAGATTGGACCAAGTCGACTACGAGCGCCGCAGAGATGAGCAGGGCTCACGTTCGTACCCCGCCCTCGTTCGTGGCCAGTGGGCAACGCCTCGGCGTCTTCCTTCGTCCCTCCGTCTCCATCTCGCCGGGTGAGCGGGCTTCTCTCCTTAGCCCATGCATCGGAACGTACACGTCTTTCCTCTGAGGAGAGGGAACGCCGGGATAGCGCTCCGGAGCCTGTCTTTACTGTGGGTCTGTCAGGCCTCCCCCATCTCCGGGTCGGTTGCCGCCGCTCTCTCGGGAACAATCGGGCTCGCCAGTATCCGGGATCCGTGTAGCGAGCCGCTCCTGTAACCCCTCCGGGTCCCGTCCCCCCTGCGAGGGCGTTTCCTTGTGGCAGGAACAGGACTCGTACCGCTTCTATCCTCCTGGGACTCCGGAGCGGATGCAGATTTTGTTTTTGAGTGTGAGTCGTGTGGAGCTTTGTGTTTCGTGTAGCCTTGCTTGTTATTTGGGTATTTTGACTAACCTCTTGGTTTTCCGTCTGTGATTGCTATTCCTTTTGTAGTCCGAAGACCTAGGCTTTGCTGGTTACGTCGACTTTGAGGACCTCTACGCGGGTGCGAGCGCCTGCACCGTTATATCCATGGGTCAGACTGCTGGGTTTTCGGGAATCATCAGAGGTCCATCTCGCTTTTAGTTATTTTCCACTCCTTTCTCCCCGGTTGTGTTGTGGGTTACCCCGTGGCTCAAGGACTCACATACCCCCAGATGGAGGTTGGAGGTGGTATATACCTGGTGTGTCGAGGTGGTGATCTTTTGGTAGTACACGCTTGTCTTTTGTGCCTTCATGCTTGTTTGCGGTTGCCGGCGACCATGTTCACCTCTTGTGCTGTCGCGTGTGAGCTATCGTGGTCTGCGCCGTTTCCCGATCTGCCATGCTCTGTGTTCCTTCCGTTTCGGTAGGTAGTACCTTACTGGTACTTTTGGAGTGGTTTTTGTTTCTAGTGTATTGGGGTATGCTGCCGGTCTGGCTTGTTCCTGCCCCTCCCACCTGTCCTATGGGATTCATGCTCTCTGACCTCTCTTTCCGGATGCTCCTCTTCCGGGTGGATGTCGCTCTATTTAATTCTGCTCCGTTGCTTTGGTCCGAGCAGAGTCCTATTGGAGGAGTTATATCAGCAGTCCCTCTCCGCTATGGGATCTATTACCCCGTTCTCTCTTCTGCCGCTCTTGCTACAGGGGTTTCTTCTTTTGGGGTAAGCGAAGGACGGCTTTCGCTTTCGTTCCCTGCATTGACACCTGGGTCTGAAACACTATCGACTGTGAAGAAACAGGTATCCGTTTGCCTGCTGATAGTCTGCCTTCGTTTCCCCTCCACGGTAAGCCGTCGTTTTTCAAAGCTCGATTCTGCGCAACGCATACGCACTTGGTCCGCCATCCGGATAAGATGAGTGGTAAGGACGCGTTTCAACACGCCCGTTGGTCTTTCGAGTCCATTTAGTTATGCCTTTCGGACTCCCCATTGCCCCCGCTGTCTTTCCAGTTTGTCTGGTAAACCGATGTCCTCCGGGACTGTTAAAACCTGTCTCTGTTTGTTTATATTTGACACATTCTATTTCTCTAATCCGTGGAGGAGCCACAGGGTTCACGGTCCGGCAGGTGCTTCAGCGAATGCTGGAGAATCCTCTGTACTCTCAAGGCGTGAGAAGTGCGACCCTTCCACGTCTCATTCCGTCTCATTCCGGCTACATCATCGGTCAGGGCCAGACAGGATGAGATTCCGTCCAAAAGTTTCAGCGTGCGCCGAGGGCGACCTCCGCTCCGACCCGCAAGAGGTTGCAGCAGTTCCTGGGCTTTGCTATTTTTATAGACGGTTCATTCGGGGCTGACCAGTCAGGGTCGCCGCAACTGCTCACAGCGCTGACCTCTTACCAAAGCCCATTTCTGGTGGACGCCTGAGGCGGAGGCCGGCATTGCCGCGGGTCTCAAGAGACGCTTTCGTTTTCCGCTCCCATTCCTCGTCCAGCCCGATCCGCCTTCAGTTCGTGGTGTGAGCCGCGCTGGCTCGGACACTGGATCGTGGGCGGCCGCGCCGCTCTCCAGCGTCCTCTCCCTCCGACCACAAGCTCCACCCCTGTGCCTTTTGTCTCCCGCCGGTTGTCCCGCGCCGGAGCAGGAATTTATTGTGGTCGGCAACCGCAGAAGCTCTTGCCATTCAACTTGCATTGGAGAGAGTGGCGCCATTGGCTGCGGAGGGCGCGGCCCTTCCTTATTGTCTGACTGCAACCACCGCACCTGGCATACCATTCAAGGCACCAGAGTACTGATATTGCGACAGGCTAGTGCCTTTTCTTCGGGGAGATATGATTTTTCATTGAGCCTACCGTTCCAGTTCCCAGAACGGCAAGCCGGATGCCTGGTCCCGCCCTGTACTCCCCCGAGGACGATCGGTTTCGGTGCGCAGGTGGATCGTGTACTGAGCTCCCACGACCATCCGCCTTCCGCTTGCCGATCGCCACACTCACCTGGGAGGTTGATCTCGGTGCGCTTGCACAGGGGCACAGCCGGATCCTGTTCCGGTCGTATCCCCGGAATCGTGTTCGTCCCCGGACGAGTACGATCCAGAGTGCGCTCTGGGGCCATTCCTCCAAGTCTTACCTGTTCCCCTGGAATTACGCGCACCCTGAGTTCATCGCCGGCGATTCTGGTGGCCTTCCAATGGATTGCGGGATGTCCGTGCCTTCATTGCGCGCGATGCGCTACCGTCCGGAATAAGAGCCCTCGACTCTTCCCCGTTCAGGCTTGCTCTCGGGCTCTGGCCCATTCCTAGGGTTAGTCCTTCCGGACCGTGGTCACCACATCCGCCCTGGACTTCGTCACCGGCCTGCCACGTCCGGTGGGCAAAACAACCACCATCCTTCACGGTTGATCGAATCGGTCTCCAAGGGCTGCCACACTTCGTCGCCTCTCCGCAAGGCTCCCTCCTCGAGTGTGAGACGGCGGAATCTGCCTGTCACGCATGTGTTTCGTCAGTCTCCATGGGCCATCCCTGCGGACATCGTTTCCGACAAGGGGGCCCCCAGTTCATCCGCTCCGCACAGAATGCACGTTGTGGCGTTCAATTCTGTGTGCGGCTTTTAGGGGCCCACGCCCATCCTGTCCTCCGGGTCCAAATCCCAAGTCCAATTTGGGACAATCGGAGCGGGCCCAACAGGAGATGGAGGCGCGCCGCACTTCCCTTGTGTCTCTCACGCCAACCCCTCCTCCTGGGACCTCTCAAGGCTTCCCTGGGGGTCGGTATGCCCACCAACACGCTGGTCAACGCATCCCACCGGCTTGGTCCCCTTATGGCCTCGCTGGTTACCCAAACCGCCCTTGTTTTCCCGAAAGTTTGGAGGAGGAGATCTCTGTTGTCCCGTCTCTGTCCAGGGCTTTCATATGCGGCAGGTGCCGGCGCACTTGGAAGCGCACACGTGCACCCACTGCTTCCGCCCGCATCCTCCCGCTCCCAACATGTAGGCCAATAGGCGCCGTCTTGCCTGCCCCCAGTTTACCCACTCCCGGGACAGTCCTGTGGTGTGGCTTTCGGGCGAAGGATCTTCCCTTTGGAAGGGGAATTCTCCCCTAAGATCTCCACCCCGTTTTCATCGGCCCTTCGATGGTTGGATGGCTATCAAGCAAACCCCTGTGTTGCCGTTCGGCTCCGACCTCCCTCCATCTCTCCGTGTCCATCCGACCTTTCCATGTCTCCCAGCTCAAAGCCTGTCTCCACCAGCTCGCGTTGTCTCGCGTCTCTGCTCCGGCCTCCACCTCCGGCATCAGGAGGTCATCCTGGCGCTGGACAGTTCACCCGGCCGCCCCTGGGAGGTACGTCGCCGCGGCCGGGGCCACCAGTATCTTTCTTCGACTGGTTGAAGGGGTATCGGGCCCGAGAGCGCTCCTGCGGTTCCCCGGGAGGATTTATTCCTGGATGTATGCCTCGTTGGTTCGGATTTCCATCTGGGGACCATCATGTCGGCTGTGGGTCGTCCGCCGGCTGTGGGTCGTCCGCCGAGAGGCGTCCCTAGAGGGGGGGTACTGTCACGGTAACGCCGGCCCTGCTACGCTGGAGTCCAAGATGCCGGCCCATTCTAGTGGCTATTGGACGCTGGTGGGCCTTGCCTTCTCCCCACCTGCACGCAATCATCTTTTGATGATCGTCCCTACCATAAGCCGGGACTTTCCTATCAAGCCGGCCCAGGTTCGTCGGTTACGTCTTCACTGTTTAGATCGGTCCTTACCAGGCGTTTCTTTGGAAGTATCTTCAGCCTGTTCCCGTAGTGACTCTCCCTTTCCCTTTCTACTTCTCCACGGTCGCCGAAATCCCTGCCTGTGTGCTGGAACTCGTCCTGCGGTTTTCCTGATCCGCTGCCTGTCTGACTCATTCCTTCTGGGTTCCTGATCCTCCGCCTGTTCTGACTCTAGCCTGCCGTTTCCTGAAGTCCTCCGCCTGGTCTGACTACCCCGTGGTTTCCTGATCCCTGCTTGGTCTGTACTACTCAGGCCTGTCGACTGAATAAAACCTCATTTCCCTTTAATTCCAGGTCTCCGTCTCCCGTGTGTCCAGGGCATTTGAGTCCCCCTTGCGTCTGCGCCCTTGACAGGTAAAAACAAACCCCGTAGTGAGCCCAATCCGCTAGCTCCCTGCGCGTATGCGGCCATCCGGACGGCCCTCAGAGGCTTCTTAGGCGCCGATATTATCTATATCACTAATTATAGTTTATAGAGCTCCGGAAAATGGGCAAACAGCAAACAATCCACTTTTCTCCTCCATGGAGGTTCTGCTGGCAGGTTCACCCCGGATCTCACTACACTGAGTTGCCGGCTGAATGATAATTGGCTGTTAACTTACATCATTGGTCACTCAAGTGCCAAATGGCTGTTGAACGCTGGATTGTCTGTATCGACGCGAAATTCACGTCAAAGTTGAAATAGTTCAAACTCGAAAGGAATGTGTTCCGCGCCACAAATGCCTTCGCGTGAATACGGCGCGTCGCCTGTGCAACGAAAGTGTGGCCCGACAAAATCCAACTTATCCGCTGGTTTTCTCTCACAAAAGAACTTGCCCGAATATGGTCCTCTATAGTTCACTTGTATGGGATCTTTGTCGCCCCGGTCGCTTTGTATAAATGGTGAATGCCACAGTAGGATCTATTAGACGGGGTAGACCTGGACGGATGCTGTTGGGGTTTAAGCCGTTAACAATGTTTTATGATAAAAAGAAATTATAAGCCCTTGACCCAAACTATAAAATATTTTCTGATGATTATCTCTTTCAGAATATCGAGAGACTTAAAGAGGATGAAGAATTGTATGTAGCCCAGCTTGAATCAGACAAAAAAAATCGGCAAAGCGGGCTATTCCAAGTGCAGCCTTTGCGCTATGGAAATAAGATTATGGCAATAAAAGGCTCCCATGCTCTCATGACACACACTGCCAAACAGAGGTGCACCGGGCAAAAAAGTGTGCCACTATAATTAACAACAGCCAGTGCCTTCTACCTCCACTCCTGGTCCAAGCTCAACACAAAGTGCTTCCAATAGGCCCTGAAGCAATGAGGGATCGAGTAGGGTGCTGTTACACTGTAGCTATATTCAAGCGGTGTTGCAAATGCAGAGATGTGTATATATTAAGATTAGGTAGTCTTGTGTAGTCATACTATGTAAAAAAGAAACTATCTATTATCTTCACTTTTTTCTATCAGTAGGCTCATGCCATAGCAGTAGGCTAACATTAACCAGGACACAATTGTACAGGGTGTGAGTCAGTTAGTTTAGATTAAATGTAATGAAACAACACACAGGCTAGCTACTACAACAGCTTTACAGTAGCAATGGCAATTTATTGAAACTAACTAGCCAAAGAGCTGGTCACCAGGGTTATAGATAAATGCAAGGGCAAGGTATTAGACAAGGAAAAATGCTTTCTTAGCCTAGGCAATGGTTCTCCTCTAACCTATGGCCGAGCAATTCACCTTCCGTTTTCCTGTTACACCCAGTGATGGTGACCTGGCCCAAGAGCTGGCCAAAAAGAACAAAGTAGCTCTGAGTGGTGCTGAAGCTTAATTTTACATGTTAAAAAATAGCAAAATTTGGGCTGGGGGGATGCCCCCAGACCCCACTACAACAGTTTAGTTTGTCACCTTTTTCAACCCAAATGAGTTTGAAGGTATAATATTTTTGAATGAACGCTGGCTAGTTAGCTTGTAACGTTAGTTGACTACCCTGTAGCAAACTAGTGTTGCATAGACTGAATTACCGTGACGTCGTGCTAACAACAACGGTCAGATAACTCGCTGGGGGAGATATAGAAATTTTCTTTGGTTGTCATTTTTAGCTATAACAGTAACATTGTGCACTGTGTTACTGTAAACTCAAGCTGTCAAATTAGCTTCAACAGGTGAAACAGGGTTCCAATTTAACGTCAGGTGAAGTGTTAAGTAATAAGATATTTAACGTTTGTTATGCGGCCACCGTACATTTGAAATGAATGAGATGTATATACTTTGATATAATAAGGATAAAGACAATTAATTATTTACATCAATAAATACTTTCATTTAAAACAAATGTTTTAATACTGAGATTACTTTTAATACTGGGATACTGTGATTCTACTTTTGTGTTCAACAGATTTGTGCAGAGTTCTACCGTGACACCCACCAAGGAGCTATTGGGACGTTCAGATCAACCTCAGATGAGGACTCTACTCGCCTGCTGAAATTATACCATGCCAAGACGGGTGCCACTGGTAGAGAAATGGAAAAACTCATTGACAAGCTTGATCACCAGGTAGACTGATCACTTGAGATCAATTTGAATTGTTTATTATTTGAATTTACATATCAGTGGCTCAGTCTCTAATTTTTGCTCTTAAAGGGCAACACCACTTATGTTAAAATACAGTGTTGGTCACTTCTCTGACGAGTAGTTTCTTTTTTTGGGTGGGGGGTTTCAGACGTCTGACATTGGAGTACACAGAAGGGACACATCCCTGCAAGATCTACCCCTGTTTCTTCACGAGGATTCAGAGAAGCTCTTCAGGACATGCTTGGTGAGTACAGTAGGAGGCTCAACATTTTTAGATTTGTGGGAAGGAATTGGTTCCTAATTTTTAATTTTCAGTTATTTCTAAATTTGGCAACACCTTCGTGTTTTTATCACAAAACTGATCCAGATGACAGTCAGGCAAGAGGACTCAAGATTGCCATCCTCACTGTCCTTGAAGAGGATGGTGCCCCTACCTTGTTGTCCAGAATCCAGAATATTGCTTTTGTGTTGGAAGAGGACATTGTCTTCCCAGACCTCCCCACTGCGTTCGCCTTGCTGTTTGGGCTGCTCTATGCCTTGAACATCAATTTCCCCAAAGAAAACAGGTCCTTTGAAGTGATCAAGACCATCTTTATGAAACTGTCCAACAACTGCACACAGCGTGTCAGGAGCCTCAAAACCAAGATTCTACTGTAAGTCAGCTAAAACCTGACTCAAAAAGTCCTTACTATTTCTTAAAGCGATACTCAACATTTATTTTCTTGTAATTAGCCTCTCAACCGAGATCCAGACAAGAGGATATAATTTTTTTTTAGACAGTGCATTAACAAGAAACAGACGTGCAGAGATCACCCACCGCTAATTAGCTTAACTCCAATCAATGGTAATAAACAGGATTCACTCTTAGTCATCAGATAAACTTCCCAACGGTGTAAACAGTCCTGTTTGCTTTAAGAAGACAACAATAAAGTGTCTTTCCTTCTCCTCGTACATAGACATTTTGTTGACCTACTTCTTCCTGTTGTTCTTGTGCTGTTGCTGCGCTTTACTTCCTGCAAGTATTTGATTAAAAACGATCAAATCAATTGCTAATCTGACTCTTAAAATAACATAACTGGGTAAATAAACAAATCACAACCAGCAAACCGGACCGTTTATACCGTTCGAAAGTTTATCTGATGCATAAGCAGAGGGAGGCTACTTTTACACGATGATGGTCTGAACAGAAGACTCACTTTTTATTCCACGTTTAGACAAGCGTTTTCGGGAGGAAATCTGCGTGCATACGGTGACGCAAAAGTGTGTGGAATTCAATTGGGTATGCATGCCAAGCGGCTAGGTGGTGCTGTGATACACTATCACACACACACCGCCATGTCCTGAGCGCATGCGTAGAATCTTACTTCTTCTCTTACCTACGCCGCGAAAAACCAAAAACATAATTACAGATCCTTCTCTGTTCAGTAATACTATCTGTACATATCCTGTACATTTCGTGGAAAGACTCCTGTAAGTTTATTAGAGCTGTCAGAGCAGCTTGACGGTCCGACGCATGGAAATAATCTGACATGTTTGTTTATTTCCTTGTACTGGCACATGTATGTGACGTAAGCACATACGCGACGTGAGCAGATCTGAGCAATGTTTTGCGTCTTGGCAGTGTAGACGGAAACGCTACGGTGCGTATTCAACTTTACACTCTGGTGAGGGTTGGTTTCAGATTTATTGCGTTTTCATGCCCCCAAAACGCCGTCACGTCTAAACGAAAGGCACTTCCGATAAAATATTTTGTCGTTTTTACCCGCAAGCGTCCTCGTGTAAACGGGGCCTGAATCCCGTTTACTATCGTCCATTGGAGCTAATTAGCGGTGGGCGATCTCTACAAGTCTGTTTCTTGTAAATTCACAAAAAAAAATTATCATTTTGTCTGGATTGGGGTCGAGAGGGTAATAAGCAAAAGGAAAAAATGGTAGGAGTATCGCTTTATGTTGCTTTTGCCTACATGTGTGCATGGCAAACTTTTTTGTTTTGTTTTTATGGGTGTTTTATTCAGTTGGATAATGCTGCCCATTTAACAATGTTAAATTGTATGCCTTTAACTGGCATTGTTATTTTAAAATTGTACATAAAATTGTGTTGTAAGCCGCACAGGTGCTTTTACAGGTTTTGCGTATTTGTATTTGACACGGTCACTTCAGATATGTCAGCAATGTTGTTGCTGTTGTTACAATTGTAATGCACTGCACAATGGCAAGTAGATTTGCGAACACAGAGCTTGCGTGTTGCTGACGGAAGACACAATCTCTGTTCATCAATCTACCTATCGAAACAAAATGGCGTCGACGGGTGATCTACTGATGGTATCGTGTGTATAAAATGTCCTTTTTAATAAACAATCTGTACACTTACAAAGTTCTCAATGCCTCATTTTATATGTTAAGACCCTTATTATCCTACCAAAGAAGTGTCAGGCTACTTTGAGCCTTTTAAGTGGTTTAAAATAGCGATTTAGTTTTTACCATAACCAGTGCCCCGAAGTTAATAGTGTTTTGATAGAATCGCCTAAAAACAGCCAAATGAAGAAAGCGTCTTTATGTGGTTTTTGTGCTCCAAAACGAACGTTTCAACTGGTTATCATACAAAACGTATCCCAAATCCATTTTACACCGGAATTACCCTTTAAGACAGCAATTCTCTGCTGCTGAAGTAGCTACATGTTGCTTGTTCTACTGTCTGGCATTCAGAAATGTAAAATGGAAGTTTCCAATTATTGCTTTTAATAAAGTATGAAGTTAACTTTAAACTTGTTTTGTATTCTTAGAAATGCAATTTTAAATGTTATTATCCTTAATTTGAAATATTAAGTTAACAACCCTGACTTACTTTTTTGGGTTTTGTAAAATATACAAATCTTAGTTGGTAACTCTAACTTTTAAGTTTTACTAATGAAGAAAAGTAAATTATCTCAACAAAAGATTATTAGTTGGCCAAACTGTTTGAAAACAGACTTTTAAGTTGTCTAAATAAGAAAATGTAATTATGCAAACAAAATAATATTAGTTGATGGAACTTTTTTTTTTTTTCAAGATCTTTTGTTGGGCTCAAAACTCAAATTGATTGCAGTAAGATGCCTTGAAATTTTGAGTTTTCTCAACTTTTTATTTTTTACAGTGCGAGGATTGGCTAAACTCTCTGTCCAGCCTCTAATGGCGCATTTCCACTAGCACGGCTCGGCTCGGTACGGCTCGGCTCGGCGTGCTATTTGCGTGTTTCCACCAGCATGCAGTACCTGCAACCGGGTACATTTTTGGTATCACCTCAGCCCTGGTTCCAAGCGAGCCGAAGCGTTACTAAAACGTGACGTCAGCCGACTGCCTTCCCACTGATTTGGCCGATGAGTGTCGTCAACTGGAAGCGTCATAACCGCACGAACTTTTCCATAGTGTTTTTGTCTCGCGGCCCGGAGCCTTCTCTGGCTCTCTTCTCTTGCCTTCTGTGCGACAAAAAGCCACAGGGTGAGCAGCAACACGATCGCCTCCATGTCCTCCATGCTGTCCTCCTCTGATGTTGTTGTTGTTGTTGTTCTGGTCTTCCGGATTTGTACGTTGCTCGGCGCCGTGTAAATGACGTCACAGCGGTTTTGCGCAGCCGTGTTATGACGACCCCGCCCACGTCGAGGAGGCACCAGTTGTAATGGAAACACAACCAAACCGAGCCGAGCCGTGCCGTGCCGAGCCGTATCGAGCCGAGCCGTGCTAGTGTAAATGCGCCATAAATGTCAACCTCTGGCTTATAACTACCATGGTCAGCTTATGTTGCTCGAACCTGATATGATCAATTTCGTCCTTCTCTTCTTCGTCCACCTCCTCCCCCATGGTCCAGATCTTCCTCTTCCTCTCCCTGCCCCCTCCACGGGCTCTCCCTCTCGTCCCCACCCTCCCTCTTCCTCCAACGTTGCCTTCCATTTCTTAGTTTTCATTTCAACACCATCAAGTTACCGCCAACAGGTTGCTGGATACATTTAGATGGTTTAACCATTATTGAGCTCAACCATCTACAAGTACGATATACAATTTGTCCAAACGTAAATTGTGTTTGGACAAATCTATAAGTGGTTGTACTACAAATGGACCATAATATAAATGATAAATTATTATCTTTTTGGCATACATAACTATAAGGAGAAAATAATTTCATGTTCTTGGTGCTATGAGCACTTATTCTTTTTTCCAAGAGGAAAGTTGATCTTCCTCCAAACAGCTCTTGGACGACAGCAGGACCACAAGGAGATCTGCACTTAGCTTCAACAGAAGGGCATCGAATCGTTCCTTGTTTATCTGGCAACTTTGATAGAGAATCAACAATTGCATCAAGATGTCGTTTACCATGACACACGAGGCAAAAGAAATCCTGACATCTTGAGTGCTTTATGTATGGAAGAAGACCCTGGGCAGAGGGCTCCCGGGAGGAGATGGAACTTCATTGAGAACTTTAACCAGCCAGTGTTTGCAATGTGGCGGTTAATGAATGCAACCTTCAAGAGAATGGCTATGTGTCATTACTATTCTTTAGATTTAAATTAATTATTAATAGATATGAATCAATATAATGAAGACAATTTCCATCTCAAAAGCCAGGAGTGTACTAACAGTCTGTTAAATACATAGGCAGGGTTTGACCATTACACAATTATTAATTAATTCAATCATTAATTTATCTATTAATTAATGACCATTCATTAATAAATGAATAACCATTTATTAATGAAAGAATGACCATTCACTATAGGTCCCATGACATGCCACCAGGTGTGAGTGTGATTAGCCCGATTTTCAAAACGGCTTGTAACGGCTAATCACACTCACACCTGGTGGCATGTCATGGGACCTTTAAGGAATGAATGACCGTTAACAAATCAATGAATGACCATTCATTAATTGTGAGTGGGTTTGTTATTATCTGCTTTGAGGGTTTGATGGTGGTCAAAAGACATTACATCTGTGTCTAAATTTGGAATTTAGTCTGCAAGTCTGTCGATATACGTATTAAAAACATGAATATTTGATAATTACATTATCAACAACGTCAGTAGTTTCACTATAGTATAGGGTAAGCAATAGATCTATACATGTTGATAGATGTTGGTGAGCAGGACTTATACAGATATATATACATATACAGATCTCATCTTTCAACTCATCCTCAAACCGCTTTGAGGATGAGTTGCTGCCCCCCGGGTCGCCGGGGCAGCAGCTCTAGCAGGGGGCCCAAAACCTTCCCCAAAATATACAGATATACTTTTTTATTTGTATGGCTAGCAACAATAACAGACACTGGTAAAAGGAGAAGGAGCACCCGTGAAACGATAAGGGGTATGGTTACATGCCTGGTGAGTCGAGCTATAGCACTCTACACACACTCCCCCATCAACACCATAGAGCCGTTTATGTCGGGCCATTCACCTACAGTCATTCTGTGTCTCATAGAGATGTTCAGTGTTAAGCAGTATACTGTATTTAGTCTTTTACAAAAGCTGTGAGACTGAGAATGTGCTTCTAGTCTTGCAGATCTGGACTGAGGTTCTGCACCTTGACTGAAGTCTCACAAGCGGTTTTCATTTTTTATTTATTTTATTTGTGTGCAAGCAATCGTAAAAATACAAAACCAGACTAGCTCACCTGCTGTAAGATTATCTCTTATTGCTCTCTGCCTCCAATACACCTGCTCCCTCCCCCTCACCCTAGACAGACAGACTTGAAGCAGACAGACAGGCAGACAGACAGATGAATAATGAGGAGTAGCCTACCCGTCGTATTGTGTGAGACTGCATTCCTTCACTACCATCAGAATGTGTCCTTTCCTTTCAGTAACTACAGAGAGAGAGACAGGTTAGCAGTCAGTTTCACACCTCAACACTCGGCTGCTATAGCTGGGCTGAGGAAGCAAGAGTTAAGGTGCTAGGGTTAGTAGGCTAATGTGAGAGACTAGAGTAGGTAGCCAGAGTTAGGGAGCTATAGGGCGAGGGAACTAGGATCAATTAGCTACGGTTAGGAAACTAGGGTTAGGGTGCTAAGCTTAGGAGACTAGGGGAGCTAGAGTTAGGAAGCCAGAGTTAGTGAGCTATAGGGTTAGAGAACTATTGTTAGGAACCTATGGATAGTGAGCTGAGGTTAGGAAGCTAGGGTAAGGAAGCTCGCGTTAGGAAACTAGGGTTAGTAAGCTAACACAACGTATTAGGGGCCGTGTTCACAAAGAATCTTGGGGCTAAAAGTAGGTCATAAGTGGTGAATTTAGGAGTAACTCCTAAAAAGAATTGGCGTGTCAGTCTTAAATGTAGGGCTCCTATTTTCTTTTACTATGAGCAAGTCATAAAGTATTTTAGGCCTAAATGTAGTACCTTAATCTAGGAGAGCTTAAAAGTCTTTGAAAGGACTCCTTAGACCTATTCACAAAGAATCTGAAAAAGGCTGCAGCGAGACGGAATGCTTTGGAGACAATGGAGGACTCTGAATTGATAAAGAGATATAATGATAATAATAACTTGGATTTTTATAGCACCCTTCAAGATAGTCAAGGTCGCTTAAATATAGACTAAATCGTGAGGTATCAAACTTGTGGTTGAATTAGTGCGGGATACAATAACGTTCACAACAAAAAGGGATAACCCAATCAGTTCGGAGATAACATGTTTGGCAACACTTCGATATTTAGCAACAGGGAAAAAGCAACTTTGCAATGCCGACGCTTTAGGAATATGGCAACCATCAGTCAGCCGTGCCATAAATTAAACCATCAACACATTCTCTAGACCACATTTCATTCAACAGTTTATCCGGTTGCCTTTGGACAATCAGCAACTATACAGGAATCAAAGCCAACTTCATGGCATCGCAGGTATGCCCGGCGTGGTCGGTGCTATTGATGGGACGTACATCAAAATCTTTGCACCGTCAACAGATGAGGACGTTTTTGTCAATCGAAAGAAAGTCCACTCCGATCAACACGCAGATTGTTTTTGATTAAAATTGTACCATCCTTGATGTTGTTGCAAAGTGGCCTTGATCTACCATAATTTGTGTATTTTATTGGAGAGCGGTTTGAGGCAGCTTTTTGAGAGGCACCATGTACCAGCTGGGTGTCACTTGCTGGTTGACAGTGGCTATCCCAGCAAGACGTGGCTCTTGACACACTACCTCAATCTACAACCGGGAGCACAGTTAAATTATAACATGTAAGTGAATACGCATATTACACCCTATGTGTAAAAAACATATTGAATCTGTGTATGGTTTGGAAAAAAACAGCAAAAAAGGAATCTGTTAATTGGTTTTTCGGAGCACAGAAATATAAATACAAGATATAAATTCCCAAATATAATCCCCCTCCTCTCCAGCACAAACTGGGCCTGCAGTGGGAATTGTTCCTGGGACCAGTTGGGCTTTCGCTTGCGTTTCACATCTTCTTTGTCTCCGCTTTCATTCATCATGATAGGAGACCTTGAAAGGCGGTATGGGCTCATATTTAAAGTGTTTAAGTACTGGAAATATGCTCATTGGATAATAGTTAAGAGTGTAGATTCAGCCTATTCCATCAGAGTCTAGATTCAGGCCCTGCTCGAGCAACTGTTACTGCTTCTTATATCCAAAGCACATGTAAGAAGCACATCTGACATGAGAAGTAATAAAGTTGAGCTTGGAGTGTGTGTGTGTGTGTGTGTGTGTGTGTGTGTGTGTGTGTGTGTGTGTGTGTGTGTGTGTGTGTGTGTGTGTGTGTGTGTGTGTGTGTGTGTGTGTGTGTGTGTGTGTGTGTCCTAGAAACACTAAGTGGGGCAATAAGCATCAAACCATCTGGTCATTACCCCTCCCCCACAAAACACACAGGGAGGAGGAGTGGAGGGAAGAGGAAAGGAGGAGAGCGAAATAGAGGTTATATGGGAGGATAGGAGGAGGAGACTAAATGACGGAAGGAGAGAGGTGAGACTTTAGGAGAGAGGAAAGGAGGTGGGAGGTTAGAAGAGGCGATGAAATGAGGGAAGGAGAGAAGTGAGTGTTTAGAAGAGAGGAAAGGAGGTGGGAGGTTAGAAGAGGAGATAAAATGAGGGAAGGAGAGAGGGGAGAGGTTAGGAGAGAGGACAGGAGGGGTTCTCTGTAGATTATGAGAGAGGAGAGGAAATGAGGGAAGGAAAGAGGTGAGAGGTTAGGAGAAAGGAGAGATGGTGGGAGGTTGGGATGGAGGAGAAAGGAAAAGTGAGGAGAGAGAGCACCTCCCACAGTTGTAACAGATGGACTCAGCTCTGCACTCCGATCAAGTTACCTAGTGATCGCCATTAACTTTGAACTTTACCCCCTTAGGCACGCACGCACGCACGCACGCACGCACGCACGCACGCACGCACGCACGCACGCACGCACGCACGCAACGCACGCACGCACACGCACACACACACACACACACACACACACACACACACACACACACACACACACACACACACACACACACACACACACACACACACAAAAGGATAAATGTAGAGTCAGGCAGAGAGACAGACAGAGAGAGGACAGACAGGCAGACAGACGGTCAGAGAGGGGGACAGACAGACGTACTGGTGATGTCCGTATGTATGTCTGCCATCCTGAAGAGGGGAGCGATGTGTTCTCTGTAGATGAGGACTGACTGCTTCTTATGGCTTCCTGGGTTAATGAACACCTTCAGCTGTTTGGGCCTGGGGAGCACTACACACACAAACACATGTTATACACACACACACACACACACACACACACACACACACACACACACACACACACACACACACACACACACACACACACACACACACACACAATACACATTTACAAACACACCCACGCACAAATTATACACATATATTTGGGTGTGCACAAATGTTCTCAGATTATGAAACACGGGTGTGTGAATGTGTTTTGCACCAACTGCGCTGTAATGATTGTAGCAAAAGTGTGAAGTGCATGACTCTCTGAATTTGTGATGCACAGAATAGGATTTGTGCACCTGTAACACAGACTTGTGAACTCGTCGACCCTATTTTGTGTTTACAATGGTAGAAAAATATGTACGACTTCAAATGAACTGTTACACATTTGTGACTTTAGAGTACACGTACGAAATCTGCAGTTACAGGTGACTTTTTGCTGCAATAATACCTTCCTACAAATGACAGACAGACACACACACACACACACACACACACACACACACACACACACACACACACACACACACACACACACACACACACACACACACACACACACACACACACACACATTAAAGGGTTAGTTCAGGATTTGGGTATTAATCTTTTGTGAACCTTCACGGGGTTAGAGGACAGGGCCATATCTATGAGTTGAGAAGGGCCAAAGCTAACTGGACCAGGGTATGTACTGGAGGGATCAGTGAACTGATCCACAAAGAGTGGTCTCCTTTCTCTTGTCTAACCCTGGATGGATCACAGAAGGAGAAAAAGACAGAATCCTGCATCGCTTTGTGAGACTATTCTATAGTCCAATAAAAAAGTACTGTCCGTTTGGCCTATGTTTTTATATTATTAAATGAATTGATACATGGACATTATACGACTTAATAATAATACAACTATGTCCTTGTATACTATCTTAATGACTGGAATGTGAGTGGCACACAGCTGAGAGCAGAACCCTGGCAGACTGAAAGGCTTGGAGGCGTTTCAGGGTGGTGTCAAGAACACAGATCTGTAAAAAGAGCTGGCGTCCTAATGTCAACGACCACCTCCAAAGACATTCTTGCAAGTCTGCAGGTCTGTCCAGTCCATTCTCGGTGTTGAAGAACAGCAATAGAGAGACAGCATGCTCAGGTGTCATATAAAGTCCAGCCTGGTGCTGTGATGGTTGCTTTCCATGGTAACTAATCCTGTTGTTGTTGGGGACGAGTATAACGTTTCACCAGCAATCACTGATTTACCCTTCAGTAGACCAACAGGTAGATAGACAGAAAGGTAGACAAACAGGTAGAAAGAAAACATCCTCAGGCAGACAGACAGATAGGCAGAGAGACAGACAGAGGGACAGACAGACTTGTAGACATGCATAAGTGAGTACTAGAAGGAGAGGGGACAGCTGTTGGAGGATGACCTGTATAAGAGGACAGGGAGTCACTCTGAGACACACCAGAGTGACTCCCTGTCCTCTGATACTGTTATTGATGAGGATGATGATGATGATGATGATGATGTGGGTGGGTAAATGTTTCACAGAGCTGGGAGATTCTGGTCACTAAGGATACACAGAAGGAGTCAAGGAAAACTAGTTAATATGTAACCCCACACACAAGTGCAGAGGCACAGACACACACACGTGCACACACACACAAAGTTTTCTTTACTTGGCTGGTTTTTTGAGGAGAGGAGAGGAGCTAGAGGAAAGGTGAGATCAGGGTTTGAGTTAGGTGGGAGCCAGTGGGAGCTGAGCTCCCATAGAGGGAGGTCTGGCTCCCATGAAAGAAGCAAACTAAATTATCTGTGGGGGTCTCTGCAAATACAGCAGCATTATATTTTAATTACATATAAAGTTATTTTCCCTTAGACATAGAGTAATATTGATGTTAAGTAAGGGATAATGTATAGAACACTGGTCATTATCAGGAAAATAAGCCCAGACAGGGTGAACCGGGCAGGTGTCTTGCTTCGACCTGAAGGGGCTTATTTTCGACAATGAACGGTTAATTGCCAAAACGAAAGAATTACTTCACACGGTGTGTATTTTTACAATTTATTTGTTACTATTCATAGTGTTGATCAGCAGAGAAATAGTTCGCCAATGACGTTGACGTCGCATAGCAACCGAATACACTGGGGTTGATAAGTTACCGGACTACTTGCGGAGTGATACGAAAGTCATGAGTCAGAGGCAAAAAATTCACTTTCCTTGACAGTGGTCATTATATGCTTAGCAACGGTCAATTATCAAAAAATACTTGACCGGGAAGTCGGGAAGGCCCAAGGCCCAAGTAAACGGAGCATTCTATAGCATTGAGAAGAGCCGTGTAATAATAGCCTATATTTACTTGCGCATCTATAATTATTTTTTTCGTTTTGAGACCCCCACAGAGACGGAATCATAACTCGAACCCTGGGTGAGATGATAGTGTTGAGGAGAGCATGAGGAGGTAAGCTAGAATATAGCTTAGCAAGAAGAGGTGTTAGGTAACATCAATGTGATCAGCGAACATCTCCAATCTCCAATCTGTAAGCACTTCATTACTACACACTTTACAGAACAATTCAACTCAACACCTAGCACAACAACTACACACTGACCTTTTTCACACTTGAGTGACTTCATTGTTGTGTTGTGTGCGTGCGTGCGTGCGTGCGTGCGTGCGTGCGTGCGTGCCTGCCTGCGTGCGTGCGTGCGTGCGTGCGTGCGTTACCTGTCAGCAGCTGGGTCAGCTGGGTTACCCAGGTGTGACAGAGGCTGAGGGAGGTGTTGAGGAGGTGGGTCCTGACCTCCTGCAAGGTGTTTCCTGTCCTGTGGCTGCAGAAAAGACAGAGGCCCAGCACAGCGCCCCCTGTCTGCTGGCCCGCAGCACGACGCCTCTTCACCTTTACCGCAAACACATCCCTCAACCACACCCTGTGTGACCCCCGCTCAGACCCCTGTTCCCCTGTTACAACACACAGAAGAGGAATATTCACAAGAACACTGAAATATATCACTAATAAGAATAGTAATAATACGTATAATATTAAGAATAGGAATAACAATTATATTAAAGGAGACATATTATGGTGTTTTCCGAACAAGTAAACATAGTATATGAGTTCCAGAAAACATGTTTTTAAAGCTGTTTGCTGGAAAAAGCTTTTAGGGGAAAAAAATCTTGCCTACCACTATTCCCCTCTGTTTCAGTCCTTTCAGAATGCGCTGTTTCTGGTGTCTGTAGCTTTAATGCGAATGAGCTGCTGCCCATTGACAAATGAGCTGTCAGAGTGAACTAGGGATGGGCATTCGATTAAGTTGTCTTAGTCGATCGTCGGGAGAATTAACGATCAATTAGTCGATTAATCCTTAATATTTTACATTAAAAAAAATTCCAACCAAGTATAACAGCACCGGGACTTTTAACTATACATGTATCACTCCGCTGTTTATGTACTGCCAGCTAGTGTGTGTTGCTTGGCAGCAGTTCAGTCCCATTCGTCGATCCATTTATGTTGGCGTGCCAAATAAATCATTAAATAAACAAATGTTAACTAATTAATGATGCTTGTAGAACTGTTGTATAAAAGTAATATCACACTCGAGGTCGTGCTGTTGTAGTGAATATCAGCACGGCTGTGATAATCTTCGGCACAATCACAGCCGTGCTGATACAACGCACTCCCTCTCGTGTATGCTATATTCAAAATTCAATGAAAATACAAAAACAGCGTGTTTTCCTCATTGGGATCTTTATTATTAGAGGGAACAACTCAGTTAAACCAAACATAGGAAATATGATCTTGAATGCGTTTCTGGTTGTCTGTGGAGAGCGAGTTCCCCCAGATCTCCACTAGGGCTATGGAAGTCTTAATCCCCTTTACCTCCACGTACTTGTGTGACTGTGGGTTTTCCACACTGACCGTGATTAAAAACAAATACAGATCAAGCCTGTAGGTGGAGGACGACTTTGTATATTTCTCTCTGCACTGCAGCCCCGCATCAAACACCTCTGCGCATCAAAAGCGAGGCCTCATTGTTCCCACTGATATGGACGATTCAATTGAAAGTCAAAGTTGTGTTGTCTTGAATCCATGAATTGGGTGGGCCATAGGGTTGATGCCGCTCGTAGCGCAAATGATGTGAATTTGGCGCATTTTGTTTTTTGTTTAAATTTGAGGTTGTACGTGGCTGAAATCGTTAACAAATTTCATGAAAATATGTGAATCTCTTCGATCTGATAACATGCCGTTGTCGTTCATTGATCAGAGAGCTGTCCATTGTGCAGATTTTTTTTTCGAGACGATGTGCATCTCCTTCAAATGTGCGCTTAAGCCCAGACACATAACATAGCATAGTCGGTTGTAGCTTTGGCGCCGATTACACATGTTAAGCATGTTTTGTTGACTTGTGGATAGGCCTACTGATGTTCAGTAATTTTAAAAGTAGCCTAAATTAGGCCTGCATGAAGTTAGAAATCATCATTGCCTGGAACACACAAAAGATGGCATTTACTGAAGAGGCGTGTGTGGGTTAGGTCAGGCGGACGGGATTCTTTTTTTTGAGGGGGGGGCTCGCTGTCCTTACCCACTCTAAGTTCGCATTCACCCAATTTAAAAACCCCTGATCTATATAATATAATATGTAGGTGTTTATATAATGTATAATAAGTGTTTATATTATATATCTAATATCACGGCCAAAAGCTATGTGCACCTCGGAAGATATTATGAATCATAAAGACTGCGCCTGACGTCTCTGGTACTTCCACAACAAGTAAAGACTCATAGTGGGGGTTCTCTCAGCCATGGTTGAGAAGAATTGGGGGAAAGAAACTTTGGCCTTGACACTGTGAAGTCCATATTAAACCGCGAAATGGAGGAGAAAGGGATTGTATTCCGGGAGCTGAACTGCAGGACTGCCACCAAGCTTCCCCCGCCGGAGCTGCCGCCAAAACTTTGTCCAATCCCTTTCTCCTCCATGTCTCCTACTTCGGCGGCAGTCCGCCAACTCTGGCGGGGGGAGCTCGGCTGTAGTTCCCCCCGCTGGAGCTACTCGTCCGCTGGTCCACAAAATTTTAGCTATGCTCTGATTGGAGGGGGGTGGGGAAGTGGGAGGTAATATTCAAATGTACCCCCTTCTTACGTAGGAGGGGGCGCCAAAACTGACTCGCCCGTTTGGTAACTGTAGGCGGGGTACTTTCGGAAATACATATGTCACTCAAAAAATCCTGTACAGAATATTTAAAAGTTTGTGTGCGTGTGGGAGAACCAGAGACCCAAAACAACAAAATCCCAGGAAAAGTGTTGTTTTCATAATATGTCCCCTTTAATATTAAAACGTCCCTCAACCTTGCCCTGCTCACCTGAGACATACAGACAGAGGAACAGACAGACAGACAGAGAGACAGAGAGACACACAGACAGAGAGAAACACGGAAAGGCAGACGTTACTGAAGGATTACTGATTTAATTAATTAACTATAAATTGTAAATTATGTAATTATAAATTACATTAACATGTATTTGAAATATTTATGCAATTGTTTGCATGAGTGTGTGTGTCTGTGCTGTCTTAGGTAGAATCTCACAGCATTTGGTAAGTCTATGGGGGGTACTAGGGCTTCATATATGTGTGTGTGTGTGTGTGTGTGTGTGTGTGTGTGTGTGTGTGTGTGTGTGTGTGTGTGTGTGTGTGTGTGTGTGTGTGTGTGTGTGTGTGTGTGTGTGTGGTTGTGTGTGTGTGTGAGAGATTACACATCCACACCCACGTGTTTGTGTGTGTGTGTGTGTGTGTGTGTGTGTGTGTGTGTGTGTGTGTGTGTGTGTGTGTGTGTGTGTGTGTGTGTGTGTGTGTGTGTGTTTAGTTCAGAAGGGGGTAGGCAGCCAGCTGGAGCAGAAACAGAGAAGGCTGTATCATGTTGAGACCACCTGAAGCATGGCATCTGGACGGTCTGTCTTTCTATCTCAGCCTATCTAATGACTCTAGTCTCAGCTAGACTAGAGTGATGAATGACTAAAGTAGGGTCAAATAGATCCTCGCAACCTACAGTTCATTGGTAACTAACCGGGTTGTCAGGTCTGATGCGTGCCATGGTCACTAACCTGTGGGGTTGTCAGGGCTGATGGCTGCCATGGTTACTAACCTGTAGCTTTGTTTCCACGTTTACTATCCTGAAGGGGTGTCAGGGGGGATGAGGTTCCATGGTAACTAACCTGTAGGGTTGTCAGGGGTGATAGGGGTCCAGGATACAGAGGTGGAGGTGAGCAGGACATCATGACTGATCTTCCCCAGTTTGAAGATTCCCCGTAGCAACACACTGTAAGACACACACACACATGCGCACATACATACACACTGTAGTAGTTACTCACTGTAACGCACAAGCTATAAAATACACTGTAGTCAGTTACACACTATAACACACACACATAACATGAAAAAAACAGGCAGCATTACACAGTGTGTAATGCTTTAATAGTGTAGCAACATTAATAAATACACAGACATACAAGGACAAAGACAAACTAACAATGTAAAACACACTGTAACACACATACGATGTAAAATACTTGCTGTAAAAACATAATGTAAACCCAAATTATGTAGACCACTTCAATTTTGTTTTCACACCCACCCACCCACACACACACACACAAACACCCGCACACCATACACACACCCACATACACAAACACCATCTGTGTCCCTGTGACACACACACACACACACACACACACACACACACACACACACACACACACACACACACACACACACACACACACACACACACACACACACACACACACACACACACACACACACACAAACCTGCCGGGTTCTTCGTGCTCTCTCTTCTCTGTCGTCATCCTCTTCCAATCAATTGTGTTGCTGGGTTACCGTGGCGCCTCGGACACCATGGGCTTCTGATGTTAACGAGTAGCCACCTAGCTTCATTCACTACCTAGCCAGCTAGCTTCGCAAACAACCTAGCCGCACAGTTTCATAAACAACACACCCGCCTGGCTGCGTACAAATGAGCACTGTCTCCATGGAGACGCGGCTGGTGCTTATCCGGTCCCTCGCGACGCAGCAGGTGTGCGCGCGACGTTAAGAAGATAAGCCGGTAAACCGTATCGAGCGCGAGTCATAAATGTCATTACTTATTTCAATGTTTATTGATCATTGATCTGTGTTCCTTGGTCAGTGAGTGTGGCTTTATTAAAACAAACGGTGGCAGTCTGTCAATATCTGTGATCAAATATTGACCGACACAAAGGCAGCGCGAGCCACTGGAGCAGGCTCTTTGCTCGCGGCTGGACAGTCCGCAGACATGCGCCACGGCGGGACGGAGATTATTTATGATTAGCCATGCATAAAAGAGACGATTATCATGGCCCAGGCCGCGTACAACCATCTGTGTCCCTGTGATACACACCGGCACACGAAGAACTGCACACAAAGACCCAGGCTAGAGGCATAAGGATATAGCATGTTTTAATTTAATGTGGTTGGTAGGCCTAATGGTCACTTTATGTGTCCTGGATGTATTGTGTTTTATGACAACGTCAGAATTTCAGATATAATTTATACAGATGCCAAATTTATCATGAACATAACCTGTTTTATTGAGTTGTACTTTATTATACATTAAACCCAGCCCCAGGCCTTCATACCTAGCTTATATACAAAACATAGGACATTGTGTTGGCAAAAAAGAATAATATACACCTCTTTATTTGCATGGTCAGCTTATTACAAAGTTGCATAGTTAATTCCAGATTATTGCTAAAAGATTGTTGTTTCTTTGACATAATAAAGGGTAAGGACAGGACTAACGTTAGTAAAGTTTATTCCAGAATCTAGACTCATTCTAACTTTCTAAAGGACTCTTGTCTAACACTGTCTATTAGGTCTCTGGTCTAACTCTGTCTCTATAGGACTCTGGTCTACCTCGGTCTCTATGGGACTCAGGTCTAACTCGGTCTCTATAGGACTCTGGTCTAACTCTGTCTATAGGACTCTGGTCTAACTCTGATAGGACTCTGGTCTAACTCTGTCTATAGGACTCTGGTCTAATTCTGTCTATAGGACTCTGGTCTAACTTTGACTCTGGTCCAACTCTGTCTATAGGACTCTGGTCTAACTCTGTCTATAGGACTCTGGTCTAACTCTGTCTCTATGGGACTCTGGCCCTTCTCTGTCTCTATATGACTCTGGTCTAACTCTCTCAATAGGACTCTGGTCTTACTCTGTCTCTATAAGACTCTGGTCTGACTGTCTTTATAGGACTCTGGTCTAAATCTGTCTATTTGGGACTGGTTTAACTGTCTCTATAGTATGCTGGCCTAACTCTGCCTCTATAGGACTCTGGTTAACTCTGTCTGTACAGGTCTCTGCTCTAACTCTCTATAGGACTCTGGTCTAAATCAGTCTATTTGGGACTCTGCTCTAACTTTGTCTCTGTAGGACTCTGGTCTACTTCTGTCTCTATAGGACCCTGGTTTAACTCTGTCTCTATAGGACTCTGGTCTA
Source organism: Melanogrammus aeglefinus (assembly GCA_900291075.1). Lineage (NCBI taxonomy): Eukaryota > Metazoa > Chordata > Actinopteri > Gadiformes > Gadidae > Melanogrammus > Melanogrammus aeglefinus. Next base: position 2,382 of record OLKM01003962.1, on the reverse strand, counting down.
ACTCTCTCAATAGGACTTTGGTCTTACTCTGTCTCTATGGGACTCTGGTCTATGGTCTATTTGGGACTCTGGTCTAACTGTCTCTATAGTACGCTGGCCTAACTCTGCCTCTATAGGACTCTGGTCTAACTCTGTCTGTACAGGTCTCTGGTCTAACTCTACAGGACCCTGGTCTAAATCAGTCTATTTGGGACTCTGGTATAACTTTGTCTCTGTAGCACTCTGGTCTACATCATAGGACCCTGGTTTAACTCTGTCTCTATAGCACTCTGGTTTAACTCTGTCTCTATAGGACTCTGGCCTAACTCTGTCTCTGTAGGACTCTGTTCTACTTCTGTCTCTATAGGACCCTGGTTTAACTCTGTCTCTCTAGGACTCTGGTCTAACTCTCTATAGGACTCTGGTCTAAATCAGTCTATTTGGGACTCTGGTCTTACTTGGTCTCTGTAGGACTCTGGTCTACTTCTGTCTCTATAGGACCCTGGTTTAACTGTCTCTATAGAACTCTGGTCTAACTCTCAATAGGACTCTGGTCTTACTCTGTCTCTATAAGACTCTGGTCTAACTGTCTCTATAGGACTCTGGTCTAAATCTGTCTATTTGGGACTCTTGTCTAACTGTCTCTATAGTACGCTGGCCTAGTCACTGAACGTCTCTTATAGGACCTCTGGTCTAACTGTCTCTATGTGACTCTTGTCTAACTGTCTCTATAGTACGCTGGCCTAACTCTGCCTCTATAGGACTCTGGTCTAACTGTCTGTACAGGCTAACTCTCTATAGGACTCTGGTCTAAATCAGTCTATTTGGGACTCTGTTCTAACTTTGTCTCTGACTCTGGTCTACTTCTGTCTCTATAGGACCCTGGTTTAACTCTGTCTCTGTAGGACTCTGACCTAACTCTCTATAGAACTCTGGGCTAACTGGACTAACTATATTTATCATAGCACTCTGATCTAAGTGGATTAACCTTATCTCTATAGGACTCAGATCTAGCTGTACTAACTATGTTTATAAGTCTAAATTGCCTAACTCCCCCCCCTCTCCTCTCCATATGGTACTCATGACTCATGAAAGATGGCATTCAATGTAGTCATGCATCTCTCGTGGGGGGCGTGGCTTCTCTCTCGGGGGGCGTGGCTTCTCTCGTGGGGGGCGTGGCTTCTCTCGTGAGGGGCGTGGCCATCGAACCCCATCGGTCCGTCGAGGGGGTGGGTAGGTGCGTACAACAGGGGGCCGTAGTGCTGCAGACCGAAGGGGAAGTCCCCTGCCGCCACTTCCTGTTTGAAGGAGGAGAAGTTCCCGTTGACGCTGAGGGGCGGGCTGAGGGGGGCGCCGTCGAAGGCGGGGCTGGAGCAGTCTGTGAGGAGGGGGCCGTCGTACACGTAGCTCAGGGGCTTGGCCCCGTGGGAGAAGTCCAGGTGACCATAGGGGGGGCTGGGCAGACCCGGGGTCAGACCGGGACCCTGGAAGGAGTAGGACCCCCCTCCCTGGAGGTGAGGGTCACAGCTCTGCTCTGGGAGGAAGGTCCTGGGGTTGAGCTGGAGACACCCGGCCACCAGGTTGGTGGTAGGCTGAGACAACCCTGCAGACAGACCGATGGTCAGACAGCCAGGTTAGTCAAACAGACTTAGCTCAGTCGCGGAAAAAAAAAATATATTGATGAAACAATGTTGAACAGACGGCTATTACAGAGTTACCCATGGAAGAAGGCTTACCAGAAGACACAGATACAGTATATGAAGTAACACCACAATAATATCTTTCTATTATTATTTTGCATTAATTTAGCAATTTGCACATGACATGTTATATGAGTTAGCTAAACTTTACAGAGGGCCAGGATAGAGGACAGCAGCTCAGGTCAGTCTTTATGTATCATAATCTGTATTATTATATTCACTATAGTTTCCGCATGCGCATTGCTGCGCTTAACCTCTAGTTGCAATGAAACCCATAATATGAAAACCACAGTCGATAATGAAACAAATTTTTGAGCGCATAATATAATAACATTTTGCCTATATTGTTTCAACATAAAACATTTTGGTTCACCTATTACGTAATGAAGCAAGCATAATAATTGACTCCTTACGTTATGAAGCAAGCATAATCTTTTTCTACTTATAAGCCGTTTTTACAAATGTCCTCCACATTTTTGCCTCATTTGTTCGCAGGAGATTCGACCCTGAGAGTAATTCACACTTGATGCTTTATATGCAGATATCGATGTAATTTAGACATCAGTAGAATAAACAGGGGGTTTAAGGGGGTGGGCTTGCAAGGGGCAGGATATGATGTAGGGTCTAAATTCGCAAGAGGCGGAATAATTGTGGCTGCTGTCACTGTAGTTTGTTTTGGTTTGACCACAGACAAAATTGAGGC
>OLKM01003961.1:0-27269 GCA_900291075.1 Melanogrammus aeglefinus | reverse complement strand
AAAATCATGCGATAGGCGCGCACGAAGACATCCTCACAGCATGCACAACAGGCGGCTGTGAGTGGAGCAAATGAGGGGCGGGGATTCTGATCATCAGTATCTCTCCATTCAGTGCCGCGCCGCGCCGCGCGAGCACCTGTGGTTAATCATTCCAGCAGCAGGCCTACTACACTTGGCAGTTGGAAGGCAGCCTTGCACCTCGTTCTGACATACAGCGAGCGAGCGAAACGGCGACGAAAACTCGCGCGAGGTGTCTAATATGCAGCGTGACGATTTTGTCGCGAGTGTATTTTATTGGTTAAGAATCCCAACCAATCAAATCATCGAGGGATGTAAACACATTCAACAGGAAGCAGCGTGTACTTATCAACCAATAAGAAGTGTTTAGGGGCGGGACACCGCCGCGAAATGTCGTCCAGATAGAGACAACGCGAGCGATAAATAGCGATTTTTTTTTGTTGTTTTAATATCATCGCGAGGGGCAGGCGGCTACGTGGGCTGTATGTACACACAGCGTTATAATAAAGAAGTTTCAAGACAGCCAGCCAAAATTGACATTTTTATTCAGAAAATAGGCGGTCCTTTTTCTTCCTGTAAAAAGCATGTTTGTGACATGCATTGTCCATGATGACTGGATAACGTGGAATATGGATACATCATCTAGCCTGCATGTGGAGGGCCACATAAGGTAAGAAATTGGTTTATGTAAACTTTGCTGCTGGTTTTCTTTGCTCGTGATGACGTCATTGACCTGGCTAGGTTACCCACGGTCCTAAGCGATTGTGATCATCTGATTCTGGTTGGTGCTCCAAGCTAGTATGCATTCATATTAGGCTATAGATTGCAGCTAGTAGCAGCTACACACGGTTCGATTGCTATGCCAATGTGGTTATAGTTTGTTTTGTCTGATTGAGATATTTGACGTTGGACTTGGAGCCAGTGGTAGGCCTATCCCGACATAAATATTTTCTCGTATAACCTGCTGTGTGATTATCCTAAACTCTAGGGGATTTTATTTGCGGGCAATTTGCTCATGATGTAACGAGTGAAGTGTGAATTGGTCCTTCGCGAGTGTTTACTGGTGGTCAGGATTTGGCAGATGCACTTCTCTCTGGGTGCTTGTTTTTTTCATTTTTTAATGCAGCATAACATTATGCTACCAGCAACCCTTGCTCTTCTTCAAAAGGCTGATTGCTTCAGTAGATACCTCGTTTCATTTCGTAGCCTACCCCCTTTACAGTCTGCCGTTGATGTCAAGATAAGTGTTCAATTGCCAACACTTTTCTTTGTCCTGTGTGTATTAGTATTACATATCCCGAGCCAATACCCTGGTGTTTCCAACGTCGTTTTGCAAAACAAGCCAAAACACAAACTGGTTTTTCAACACCTGACAATACACTGCAGAGCATATTGTAATGCAGCGTTGAATGGATGAATAGCTTACATAAGGGTACCCACCACTTTTCAAACTACACTCAAGCTTATGGCTATTGTCCCCACCATTTCTAAAAACAAACTGACGCCCTTGGGAATATGGCTGTTCGGGCTAGCTAGCCAATGGGATAGATCCAGGATTTGATACGTCCCCGCACGTGCGGCTTGATGACGTTGACTTGTCGCTCGATTGCATTGGTCATCAACCGGCTTTTTTACATGACCACGGAATCAAAAACATCAACAACAGCAAATAAGTGGCGTGTTACGATCGAAAACACAGGTAAGTTATGAAGCTTTTGATAATGTCTCTCAAATTTCGTGAGTTGTTGTTGCTTCTCTAGCGAGCAGCATCATTAGCTATGTGTTACCTATGTAATAAGACAGTTAGATGACGTTGTCCCCGGCCCCATTTGTAATTCCAACGCCTCATTATGCCGAAGTCTCAATGTTCCGAAATGTTCCCCATTAGATCTAAATGCATGGGCAGTTTGGTTTTAAATGTGCTGGGGACAGAGATCCGGTTTCCTTGTTGTCAGCGGTGGATCATACTTAAATTTCAGTGGTAGATATGTGTACCTGGCTCTCGTATATCTAACACCTGATAGTAGTTTTTCTCACCAGTTGTATTATATCGATCCTTGTTTCTTTCTGCCTGTAGTGCTCTGTGGATCTCCACATCCAGCCTGCCTGCTTCACTCTCTCCAGCCTGAAGCTCCCCCACTCACCTCCAGCCCATGCTTCATCCCATGCTTCATCCCTAATCACCTTATTTTGTTAGGGTAAAGGTACCCATTAAGCCTATTCCTCTACTATCTTAGGACTACTGCTGTGATTTCTTCTTTTTGTAGTAATTATCTTCCTGCGAATGTGATAGTGTGAATTCATGTGTGAGTGATTGTGTGATTCAAAAACAGAATAACTAGATAAATACTAATAAATATGTTAGTGAAATTAGATTAAAAAGAGGTAAAACAGTTCATTACAATTATTTGATGTGTTAAAATGATATTAAAAAGGGTTAAAAACTCATAATTCATTTAAGGTATTAAAAATATGTGTTCATGGGTTAAAAATGGATTAAAATGTGTTTAAGAGTACATGTTCAAAGGCAGAAAGCTCATAACGGTGCAGTGAGGTTAAGGAGATGTGTTTTCGATGATCGATTAGTTTTGGCTACAGGCCTGAACGGGGAGCCCTTGCCGCTCGATGCTTCACTTGTATTGAAGCTGGCAAAGGGTTCAACCGTGTCCTGTCTCTTCATTTACATTTCCCTCTTCAGAGAGGACATTACACGACCAAATTAGCTTCATCTATTATACTAAGATAAATGTAATACTTTAGACAGTGTATAATCTTGATGTATATAACCCCATGTAATCAAGTCTTAAAATGAACAGCCTTTCATTACAGTGAGAATTGGTCTGACAACATGGATTTCCTATTGAAAAACATGAGGTGGGCTTTAATGGAACATAATCGGCTTAAATGGTTCCATAGTGACTTCTGGTGAAAAAAGATGATTCATTACCTTGAAATGAAATAAATATATATAAAAGTTTGCATGGAGCCTAAATAACCAGTAGACTAAGCATTATAGTAATTGTTATTTATTCAATGTTTATAATTATTAGGTCAAGTCTCATTCAAAGTTACAAAACATTGTATAATGTATGTTTTCATAGATTCATCTATAATTAATCAGGAAACATTTAGGTTATGTCCTTGACATGACAATTCTTTAACAGTGCATCATTCAATACGGCTAATGGTTTCACCATGAGATTAGCTCAGTGCGTTCTCTCATGAAACTCATCTACGTACTTATTAAACAAGTGGTTGAAAATATCAGAAAATCTATGTTTTCTGAGGGGTAACAAAAGTTTGGGTGGGTTTTACTCAACATTGGCATTTGTGATGGTTATGCAATAAAAAATGTAATGGAAGTAAGAACTGGCTGGATTTTGTGTCCTTGTTGTGATGGTGCAGGTGTTTGTTTGTGTGTGTTTTGTAAAAAAAGACAAAACATCAATGAATATAATGTGGGAAAAAAAGAACTGACTGGATTGATTGAAATATTGAAGAGCACAAAATGTTATATTTAATTTAAAAAGTAAAGGCAAACAGAGCTCTGAAGTATATGTGTGTCAACCTTTTCCTAATTTCAAGTCTTCCACACTCCCAGACTGCTTGGTCACATCGAGTGTTAAAGTGTTTAAAACATCCATCCCTAATAAGGTCTGCAAAATGAGGTGCTAAGTTTTGAGATCTTGCTCTCAGAGTGCATCAGATTAATGCATGTTCAAAATCTTTGCCTGGGGGGGGCGGACCCCGCCCCCAGGCATTTGTCCCCCCCAATGTTGAAACCATGGCTACACCTCTGGGTCAGGCCATGGCTGTGTGTGCTGCCTTGGACTGGCCATGCTAAATTGTAATAAAAGAGTATCCACTGTCTACAGTAGCCCATTGTTTCAAAGAAAACCATTATTAGATTTTTTGTTGTCAATGTTTTTACACCCGGAGTACCGGAGCCAAATTGCCATGCAGCGCTGCAGAGAAAACAGCCGTTGATTCACAATATTATTAAACTGTGCTAATAGTGTGAGGATCAGGAATGATGGGTGTTCCAGGATACACTGCATCATTTACCTTTTTGAATAAAAAAACGCCCCGCTGTAGGTTGCCCTTCAGCAGGTGCCTTTTTCTCTGGGAATATTGGGGTACTACATGGTGAATCAGGACATGGAACTGTGACACCGGCTTCCTACCATGAGTTGAAAACCGGTGCAATACCATCGATCGCCTCTTGGCATACTGGTATTATAGTTCTAGCGGATTCTGCATGCAGTGGTGTGCATCTGTTATCAGTATGTCAGCCATTGACCCCGGTCCCTCTTGCAGTGTGAATAAAAGTATCCTAGAGCGTGTAAGAGTCACAAGTATGCTTGGATCATGGGGCTTGCATCGGAGGTAACCGTGAGGTCTGTCGGTGCGAATAACACTCAGCCCAAAGGCATCTCATCTTGCATAATTTTAATCTCTAGCGAATAGGGGTTTGCGTCATTTATCCAGGGAGTTTTTTTTATCTTGTTTACCATTCTATATGTACCTGTTTGTTGTCCAGTTGACCTGAACTGGAAAATCTGTTTTCTTCTGTCCATTTACTCCTAGACGGATGGACGTTAACCCTATCACAAACTGGAATGCTCCCCTGGTGTGGGAAGGGACGTTTGACCCAGTGGTGATAGATTCCATTTACAAAAGAATGGATCCAAGAATTGCTGTAGTAGTGTTCGCAGTTGGCAAGTATGCCCACTTATTCCTTCTGTCCTTGCTTACATGGCTAATAAACCTAGCCTATATAATAGTTTTCGTCCCAAAAAAGCTAAATATGTGGCCTTTCTCACTTTTGCCTGCTGACTAGAGGATTGACTAAATTAATCCTTAACCTGTACCCCCCAAAAAAACACACACAACAGACAGACAGACAGACAGACAGACAGACAGACAGACAGACAGACAGACAGACAGACAGACAGACAGACAGACAGACAGGTAGTTTGTGTATACAGGATGTGTGTTAATCATTAATTCAAGATTTTTTTGGAAAACTTAAGTAACAATATGACCAGAAAAAACACATGACACTATGAGGCATCACAAAACTCTCAAAGTCTAAATTATATTATCAATCTTTGCTAGGTACACTCGTTTTTTGAAGGGCTTCCTTGAATCAGGAGAGAAGCACTTTTTGGTTGACTTCAAACTCACCTATTACATCTTTACAGACCATGTGGATAAGGTTCCCAAAGTAAGTTCATGCAACATTCTACATCCATTGTTTGTTTTAGTTTTATTTTGAAATTTACCTCACTGTCAGGCACCACAACTGTGACGAAATCTGGGTAGGTCTATACCTGTGACGCCGGCTTTCATAGCACCAGCATTACCTCAGGCCTCAAAGAAGACAATCATTACTGGCATTAATGACTACAGGCCTGTCACACGAACTCTGTAGTCATGAAGACCTTTGAAAGACTTTTCGTAGCCCATATCAAGAATAAAGACACTCAAACCTTCAGCCCTTGAGAACAGCAGGCCTCAGTGAGGATACTGCCAACAGAATGGAAGGGGCACGGCTGGTGTTGGCAGTCAAAACAACCTGAAACTGGGATCACAGTGTATACATATTGAGTAGCCTGACAGTGGGGGTTATCATGTAATGCGTCACTGTGTTAAGGTACACAAACTGGGTACACAAACCTTGATTATTAAGGTTAAAATGAGATGTTCTTTATGTTTCAGTGCACCAAGTGGTTGCCAAGTTGTTCCTTGTTCCTTATCGATTGCTTGGATCTTACGTAGCTAATAAATTGTTAGTGATTTGTGATTTGGGTCATCCTGTGTGTTTCTCCTAGATTGACCAAGCTATGGGCCGGAAGATCACCATCCTCCCGGTTCCCAGTGCCACTCGTTGGCAAGACGTGGTGCTGGGTAGGATGAAGTACGCCACCATCGCCATCGACCAACAGGTACACCTGATGATACAGTAACAGACTGGAAAAACATAAGAATCAAACAGGAAAGGATTTTCATTGAATTTACACCTTTTTATCCCAAAAATTACGAACATGTTAAAGCAATAGTAATGGTGATAAGACTTAGAATGAGATGGGACATGAGATAGTCGTAGGCGACTTAGTGGAAGTTGAAAGGTTTTTGTTTCAAGTCCCTCCATTGTGTAAATGATTCATGAAAATACAAGTCTAACCTGAGTGTATTTGAGGTTATCCTCTTTGTGTCAGCAGATTAACTCACGGATGCTGACTGAGAGCTTGGGTTACCCTCTTTGTATCTGCATTCCTTTGTTTCCTCAAAAACCAACGTTAGTCATGTCTAGATTTTATTGATATCTTCATTAATAGGTTACTCAGTGGAGGGAATTGCGACTAGGAGGTAGGTAGCAATACTCGAAACATCGTAGTCGCTTTAGGGCCTATAGAGCCTGACAGTCCTCATTTGTATTCAGAAACTCCAATGCTTTACTTTTGAAATCAAATGAAAAACAACATTTTTAAATGTCTCAATGCTTCATCCCCTCAATAGAAATTCTTGAGGTAGAGCTTCAATGACACATGGGCTCTATCTTGCATCCAGCGCAATTGACTTTCAACACTGGCGCATGTTTCGTTGCTAGTTTGCAACTGGTGCAGAGCGTTCTTTTCCCTTCACCGCCACGCGTCTGTAAATAAGGGAATGATCTTGCACCCCAAGGGGGGGTTCGGCTAAAGGAGGAGGCGTGTTCTGGCGCAGACGTTCCCTGGTGCTATTTTGCAGTTTTAGAAAACAATTCTGCCACAAACCAGGAAATACCTGGGCCTCGTTTCCCGATAACGATGGATGTTCGCTCCTACGATCATCCTCACGATGGATCTTGCGAACCATCGTGAATTTCTCTGGCGCATTCCCCAAAACTCCTCTTAACATGAACGTGTGTTCACTGCACTCACGACATTCGTAGGATTGTAACTGTCCACTGACACGGTGCTGGAACGGGCTATGTAGGGTAAAAAAAAGGGTTAAAATATCTCCCCATCAAGGCCAACAGCAGAGTAGCCTACAAAAAGAAGAGACTGCAATAATATGAATGCTAAAGATATTAAAACACAATTGATTAGGCCTATGCCAACATATGTATCAGTCCTAATCCTGAATGCACTGTGCATACATTTTTTCACGGCATTTCCCCCCCCTGATATAATTCCATATTACAAAATTCAAAAATAGCTTGTGTGACAACTACATTTATCTTAATGTGCTGGTTTCTTAGACATGCTTTGCGCAGCAAAGAGAGCCTCAGCCGACCTTATCTGAGCATAAGGTTTCACTGATTGGCGCGCACGCTCTAGTCTAGAATATTTGTAGACATTAAAAATGCAACGTTCCATTCATTCATTATCATCAAACGCAGAGGCTAGGCATTGACACACGCTATTGCTGACCCGATTAGGAGAGCTTGGTCTCTAGACCCTGCCCATATTTTTTAGATTTACATTTACATTTAAGGCATTGAGCAGACACTTTTATCCACATACATTTGTCATAAGAAGTGGAACAATATATATCGCTATCGTTACAGTAAGGATGTTCACAGAAGTACAACATAGGCTAACCAATTCCCCGTGTTACAGCAATGATAGCAGCTACTGCAGTTGCTACACAGTTAAGTACTATAATGCAATACAATACAACACAATAAAATACAGTGTGGCCAGAGGGGGGAGGGTGGCTTTGCAAAGTCGAGTCAATATTGTTGAGCAGGATGATGTATGCTACAGCTCATTTTACACTGCCAAGCCGGTTCGGTCACAGCTTGGCATGCCCGGCAATTTCACAATCTTATCTCAAGTTTCCTGTGTAAAACCGAGGGGGTCAAATACCCCGTTCGTCACGGCACAGGCTTTCTTGGTACACTGGAGAAGACGGGGCTGCGCTCGGAGTCTAGACCTCTTTAGAATAATTTGCATTAGCCTATTGCATTCTCCCAAATGTTAATTTTTTTTATGAATGATGACACCTGCATGCAATAATGAGTTCACGTCTGAGTGTAGACTACAAACGCGATTAACTATGGTCTAGGTAGGATGTTACTGTCTAGACACGGTCAAATAAATAGAAGAGGAGACTCGGGTCTACTCTACGACAGAGACTCAACGGAGACTCAACATATCCAGGCTCTGTGTTCATAAACCGGCTCAACAAAGCCCCGGTCAGAGTTAACTGGTATCACGACGGTGGTCATTGCCCAGATCTGAGCTTTGCGCTCTGTGCGCGTTCACATCAAAGGAACTGCGATCGCAGGCTGCTGATTTCCTAACAGCCTTAGAGCTATGGAATACATGTTTTTCCACCACATTCAGAACCACTTGGTTTTGCAGGCAACACTTCTGAGGGGCTTTATCCAAATAACAGTCCATTTAGGAAAACTTTTTTTCTCTAAGGGCTAGAACTCCAAATCTCGGATATGTCGTTCTCGGGACCCCGGGAAATGTGTGTTTTAGCATCCCTAGCTATCTCGAAAAGGCCGGAAAAGGGTCGTGACCTCCAACAGTAGAGTAAGGCCCAATCCCAATGTTCACCCTACTCACAACCACTAGCCCTCATCCACTACCACTAGAATTCATCCACTACAACTTCACCCTCGAAATGAAGCCACAAGGGGTAGGGCTTGTAATCTTCCCTAGTGATTGGGACACCACTTGCTACGTCACTGCATCGTTTACGTTCGGGCACGAAAGCGACTACGTAGTTACGTTACGTTACGTTACGTTACGTTACGTTACGTCCGGGGGCCGCCATTGTTGTTTGCTATGGTATGCAACATAGACATAATAAAGAGTAGACGCCGCATTGGCTGCTGGGATACGAGAATTTCCGCCGCCATCTTGAACCGGTCATCCTATCCATAGACATAATAAAGAGTAGACGCCGAATCAACTGCTACTGCCTATTGGCGCTTTTTTATTCTGTTGTGTAACCCTGTCTAACTATAACTATATCTATATCTATATCTATATCTATATCTATATATATATATATATATATATATATATATATATATATATATATCGATATATATATATATATATATATATATATATATATATATATATATATATATAATTGTATCCTTATATTGTGTGACGGCCGCAAGGCCTTGCCTATGATTGCCCTCTCTCCCAATTAGGACTGGTATGCCTGTCTCCCCATTAGGACTGATGAAGAGGGGCGGAGTCGCTGCATTGGTGGCCTATATGGTGCGCCCTGTTCCAACAGTCCGCCCTTCCCTTTTGGCATCCCTACCTGCTTGCGACGCTGCGACGTTTTGATCTCCCTTTTGTTATGTCGTCAAATAAACCGTGATCGTTGTGAAACTAGTACCACGCCTCTGTCCTCCATCATTGTCATGGCCTAGGGTAACCAGACAATGATGGAGGACAGAGGCGTGGTACTAGTTTCACAACGATCACGGTTTATTTGACGACATAACAAAAGGGAGATCAAAACTGATTGATTAAATGCGCTGACTTCATTGCGCCTGCCAAACAGATTACACTGAGTGGAGCGGGTGACCGGTCCAAGATGGCGGCCCGACGGCTCGTCAGCTCCAGTAGGCAGTAACGGTTGATGTGGCGTCTACTCTTTATTATGTCTATGGTATGCAAATGGTGACGCAAAGCATTCTGGGAAATTTTCTCTGGCCCTCCCTCGGCGAGTCAGCATCTGAAATCCCTCGCTCTGAAGGGCTAGATTCATACCCCCTCCCCCTCGTTATGTCCACTACCCCTACATGCAAAGAGCAATTGGGACACCACTACCCTCGCGGGAACGCGCGCAATTTAGGGATAGGGTTAAAAAGTAGGGCTAGGGGGTGTATTGGGACTGGCCCTAAATATACATAAGACAGAGGTTAGTTTCTAGTCCCCATTTTTTGTTGGATGGAGGTGTACATTTTTGGCTTAAGGTGTGCAGACACAGCTGGCCTGTGGCCACGTTTTTGAAGTCTGGGGTCAAAAGGTCAAAAGGAGCCAGCACCACACCCAGCGATCCGCTGGGTGAGGTGCAATGAGATGGAGCACTTGCTGAGTCATTTCCTGTAGGGCTGGAGCCACAGGTTGATGCGTATGCGTCCTTTGAGACCCCCTTTGATATATAAGAGACCCCAGTCACCTATTGCATCAGTTCCTTTAGGGCTTCGGCCTTCTAATTGATCATTGTAGTATAATTGAATGCCCTCTTTCATATATATGATACCACCACCGACACGTTAACGGCGGCCCACAGGGAATTCTCCCAACTCTCCCGATTACCGCTCGCGTGCGTGTGTGTGTGCGGCGCGCGCGTGTACATTATTCGCTTACCTGGTAACTCTGTCTATTGTTAACCATCGGACCCTAGTTTACGACAAAAACAACACAATTGACGGCAGCTCCTTTGCCGCGTGGTTTTTAGAGCCATGTAAGGATTAGAGGGGGCGGTCGATAGCAACCACCATAGCAACCATGACAGTCAAGTGACGTGGTCGCAGCCCCATTGGAAAAAAAATAGAATACATACCCTACACACTCAGGAGATTAATTATATTTAAATTATTATGAGCATGGAGCCTTTATTTGCATGAGTATCTACATTCCTCTGTGTGAGAAAGAGGTATTGAACTCCCAACTCACATGCGGGACGGGACGCAACCAAGGAGTCAGTTGTTCAAAAGCAGGAGTCGGCTCAGAGAGTTGAAGGTTGCAAAAAATGGTGCCCGTTTATTTACAGTAGGGCTGCTCGATTATGGGAAAAATCATAATCACGATTATTTTGGTCAATATTGATATCACGATTATTCAAACGATTATTTTTGAGTTTGAAAACATGCATTTTTTGACACAATCAATTATGACATAGAAACACGTATAAGTATCCAAAATAAAACCTTTTTGCATAGTGTAAGAGAAAGAATACCAACGCTGAATTTGCAACATTCTGCAACAAATGATTCTAAATCTGCCCATATATGGACATGTCAGAGTTTTGCGGTTTCCACTCGCTACAATGTTGCATCTGTGGCCGCTGCGACCACAAAGAAGTAAACTCTACGGGGCTATCTTCATCATTGGTTTTGTTTTTTTGACGGCACAGCGATCCGGGGCTATTCCCAAAAGATCCGGGGCTATAGCCTCGAATGCCCCGGTCTAACGACGCGCCTGGCAACCATGGCAGTCAAGTGACGTGGTCGCAGCCCCATTGGGAAAAAAATAGAATACATACCCTACACACTCAGGAGATTAATTATATTTAAAATTATATGTTGAGCATTCAGAATGTTGTGGCAGACAGTACACTTACACACGAAAAAGGTTTTATTTTGGATACTTATACGTGTTTCTATGTCCTAATCATCATCGTCAAATTAATCGTTTCAACTCGATTATACGAGTTTGGAGATCGTTTGACCCCAAAATCGATATCGCGATCGAAATTCGATTAATTGCACAGCCCTAATTTACAGTGTCAAAAAAAAGTACAAAAAAAAATCACACAAAATAATACAGCCTCTCGGCAAGCTGCCCGACCTTTTTCCCCTCCCTTTTTCTCCCCATTAAATAGGTCTACCAATCAGGGCCGAATGGGAGAAACCACTGGGATAGGTGACACATCAATATAACACGATCAATCAATCACCACAGAAAAATAGCCCCAACACTATATCTTCATCAAACGATGCATACCAATATACACACACACACACACACACACACACACACACACACACACACACACACACAACACACACACACAACACACACACACACACCACACACACAACACACACACACACAACACACAGCACAGTCTTTGATAATAAATCATGCCAACCATAACAACACTTAGAAGTACAAACGCTACCACACCACCCCCGCCATTAGCAAACCAAATGAACTGTCCCGGAACAGAAAATAAAGCCCTGGTTCCCATGCGGCACGCATTCCCCATGGACCAGTTTGCCGGGCAGACAGGAAGAAGGGTAGTTGACAAACACATGTATGGATGAATTATCTAGCATGTTTTAAATGAATGGAGTGTATTAAACTGTGGTGTGTGGTTGTTTGTAGTGTGGTGCTATGTGTGCATGCAAAAGGTAAATGGCTAAATGGTAGCATCTGGGAAAATGCGACCCTCGCTTTACACATTTTCTCCCCCCTCTGAAGGCTCGTCACTAGGGTGACGAGACAGGAAGTCTGCTACGGGTTTTGTTTCCCTGCCCTGTACCTAATCTGAAATTGGAATGGCTGCAAAGACAAATACCATCGTGTTATGCGTGCATTTGAATCTTTCATTTTCCCCAACCATTGCAATGCCTTATGATCAGACTCAAGTAGAAAGTCTCTGCCCATCAGGTAATACTTCAAAGTCTCTACGGCCCATTTCACTGCAAGGCACTCAAGCTCCACTACGGAGTACCTGGTTTCCCGGGGAAAGAGTTTACGGCTAATGTAAGCCACCAGCTTCTGCTCTTCGGCCTTCCCCTGGAGAAGAACTGCCCCCAGTCCCACTCAAAAGGCATCTGTCTGCACTGTGAACTGTCTCTCAAAGTCCGGACTCTGCAACACAGGTTCACAGAGCAATGCTGCTTTCAGGTCCTGGAAAGCCCCCTCATGCACCTCCTCCCACCTGACCTTCATGGACCCCAACTTCCGGGTCAGATCAGTGAGAAGTGCAGCACGGGTGGCAAAGTTCGGGATGAATCTCCGGTACCATCCAGCGAGCCCCAAAAAAGACTGTACATCCTTCTTGGTCTGGGATCGTGGACAGTCCCGGACCGCCTCCAACTTGTCCTTCTGAGGCTTAATCACCCCTCCTCCAATAATGTGCCCAAGGTACCTGACCTCAGACTGAGCCAGGGCACATTTCTTTGGCTGGAGCGTCAGTCCAGCCTCGTTGATGTGGCGCAGGACCTCCCCCAGATGCTGGAGGTGCTGCCCCCAGGTGGCGCTATAAACTACCACGTCGTCCAAATACGCCGCTGCAAAGGTGTCTGTGCCATCGAGCATGCGGTCTATAAGCCTCTGGAAGCACGCAGGCGCCCCCTGCAGGCTGAAAGGCATGACCGTGAACTGATAAAGACCTTGAGGGGTAAGGAAGGCCGTGTATGGCTTCGCTCCCTCAGCCAACGGCACCTGCCAATACCCCTTGCAGAGGTCAAGCATTGTGACAAACTGCGCCTTTCCAAGACGCTCTAGAAGGTCCTCCAACCTCAGCATTGGATAGGCGTCAAAGCTGGACTGGGCGTTCAGCTGCCTAAAGTCAATAAAGTCACTGACTGCTCGGAGAACATCCTCCTCCGGGATGATGGCCCGCAGCTCCTGCACCTGCTGAGCAGTCAGGTGAGAAAGGTCGGGCTCCGTGTTGGGGACCTGCAAAGGAAAGGACTGCTCCGGAGCATCCTCATCCTCCCCCACAGATCGCACCATCAGCTGGTGGCTGAGCGGCAACTCCCGCTCGTGCCACTCCTTGAGGAGGTTGATGTGAAAGACCTGTCTAGTCTTACGCCTCCCTGGCATCTCCAGCTCGTAGGTCACCGGCCCCAGCTTACGAGTAATCCGATAGGGCCCCTGCCAGCGGGCCAGGAGCTTGTTCTCCGTCGTCGGCAACAGCAAGAGAACCTGCTGTCCTGGCGTTAAGCTCCTCTGTCTCGCCGACTGGTCGTACCACCGGGCTTGGGTCTGCTGGGCCTGATGCATGTTGTCCTCCACCAGGCTAGCCATCTCCTCCATCTTGTCTCGCATTTTCAGTACGTAGGCAAGGATGCTGTTGGTCGCAGTGGGCCTAGGGTTCCCCCAGGCCTCCCGCAGCAAATCCAGAGGGCCCCTGACTTGACGCCCATACAATAGTTCAAAGGGTGAGAACCCTGTGGATGCCTGCGGCAGGCGGTGGATGCCTGCGGATGCCTGTAGGCAAAAAGGAGGTACGGTAGCCACTGGTCCCAGTCTTTGCCGTTGGCTGCAACAAACTTTTTCAGCATGCTCTTTAAAGTTCTGTTGTACCTCTCTACCAGCCCATGAGGGTGGTAGGGAGTGGTCCTTATTCCCCTTATCCCCAGTAAACCGTAAACTTGTTTCAGTGTCATGGAAAGGAATGCAGTTCCCTGGTCTGTGAGGATTTCGTTTGGTATGCCTACCCTAGATATCAGCTGCAGTAAAACTCGTGAGATAGCGCTAGCTGTGATATTGCGCAGGGGGAAGGCTTCAGGGTATCGAGAAGCATAATCACAAATTACTAAAATGAATCTGTGCCCTGACCGTGTTCTTTCTAAGGGCCCAACTATATCCATCGCTATTCTGTGGAATGGGACACCAATGATTGGGAGTGGATGAAGAGGGGAATGTCTGACTTTGTGGCTACTGGTAAGTTGACAGGTGGGACATGACTTACAGTACCTTCACTGTACTTCACTGTATAAACCTGGCCAGTGGAAACGTGCAGCTATCCTCTCCAGAGTCTTACATTTCCAAGATGCCCTGCCCAAGGGACATCATGGCCTAAGGTTAATACCTTCTCTTTAAGACCCTTTGGGACAACCAACTGCTCACTGCGGCCCCCCTCGGGTTGGTGGTACAATAGGCCCTCCCGGATAAAGTAGAACTCGCCCGTTAAAGCCGCAGCTACCCCAGTCTTCTCACCATCCACCTCTTGTGACTTTGCGGAAGGTTTCTTTCAACGATTCATCCGCTTTCTGCAGTTCACTGATATTACTGGGAACCTCCCACATAGCTTCTTGTGGCACATCAGGAACTGGAACATTCTCTGAGCTGTTCACCGCATCTTCTCTCTCCTTCTCTGTCTGTGGCTCTTTCGCGCCTTGACATGCCCAGGATCATGTCCAACAGTGACTTATTAGCCTCCACTTTAGCCTTAACTTGTGATCTATTTGCTACCATACTAACTGGCTTAGTGGATTGCACCAATTCAGGCAGTTTGACGACATCCTGTCCCAATACTACTGGCTGGCTCAACCCTTCAATTACCCCCGCCGTTAGCCAAAAGGTATGCCCTTTAACAACAAGGCATATCTTTGCCACCGGATAGACCTGCTCATCGCCATTAACAGAATACACCTTGATCTGCAATGCAAGCAAATACTCAGCCAACAGGAACTGTACAGGACACTGTACACAAGCTCCGTGCTATTTATTTAGCGCCCCGCGAATTGCTGCCATATTTGAAGGGCAGACATGTTCTGATACGATGCGACAACAAGTCAGCTGTCTACAATGTGAACCACCAAGGGGGCACAAGGTCGGCTCCTTAATTACAGGTTGCACAGCATCTTCGTGTATGGGCCCTCCCTTACTTTTCCAGCTTCAGGGCTATGTACATTCCATGGTCACAGAACATGGTGGCAGACTTTCTTTCATGCCAGAAACCTCCGTCGGGGGAGTGGCAACTCCACCCAGAGGTAGTAGAGACAATTTGGAGCAAATATGGCACAGCAGAAGTGAACCTGTTTGCTTCAGAGTCCACAACACATTGCCCTATCTGGTTCTCTCTATCAGAGACGAGTCCGATGGGACAGGATGCCTTTGCCCATCCATGGCCACGTCAGCTCCTTTTATGCCTTCCCGCCATTTCCACTGATAGGGTTAACTCTACACAGAGTTTAGAAGGGGAACCACAGACTCCTGCTGGTTGCCCAAAACTGGCCAGGGAGACCTTGGTTTCCAGTAATGTACAGGCTGCTGGATGGAGCTCTATGGTGCCCGCCGAAGAGGCGGGTCCTGCTCTCACAGCTGGGGGGCCACATCTGGCACCCCAGACCAGAGTGCCTGCAGCTGTGGGTTTGACCCTTGAGAGGCCTGATCCACTTATAATGGAATGTGACCATGAGGTAGTTCAGACCATCGTAGACTCAAGAGCTCCCTCCACCAGGGCACTTTATGCTAACAGATGGAAGATATTTGCAAAGTGGTGTGAGGCTGAGAGAGAGGTACCGGAGTGTTCCTCACTGCCAATGATACTGCGTCTTTTGCAGTCCTTACTGGAAAGGATGCTATCTGCTTCCACTTTAAGAGTCTATGTGGCTGCCATTTCATCCAGGCACATTAAGGTTGATAGCCAGACATTCTTTGGTGAGACGATTTCTTAAAGGAGCCCAGCGGAGGAACCCCCCACTGGCTGTCAAGGTTCCCTCATGGGATCTACCTCTGGTACTGTGGAGCCCTCTGTCTCCCCCCGTTTGAGCCCCTGGATCAGGTGCCACTGAAATGGCTGTTGGCAAAGGTTGCCTTTCTTCTAGCGATCATGTCAGCCAAACCTGTGAGTGAGCTTCCTGCGTTGTAAGTGAGTGAACAATGTATACGCTGGAACTCAGACGGCACAGGGGTGGCACTGTGGCCTAACCCATCTTTTTTTCCAAAGAGACTGCCTTCGATGACCGCCAGAGTTCTCTGTCACTGGGAAAATAAATACTCGACCTGTGCATGCGAGATGGATAACATCCAATGTTAAGCACGGCCTCTGGCGGTCATCCAGAATACATAGAACAGTAGTTACATTTGTAACTCTCGTTTCAGATCGTTAAAATAGGGCCCATTGTCTGTGAATGGCATGAACAAACATGGTATTAAATCTAGTATCAAACCTGTAACACTTGACACTGATGTGATTGTCAATAAAAAACATTTATATTTATCGTTGTTAAATATATACTGTATATCTACACTGGAGAGAGAGAGAGATCCAACGGAGGATTACCTAATATGACCTAGTACATTTACCTCTTGGTGAACGTACCTTTTAGTGAACAGGTATGCTGTTATTAAGCTTAACAGAACAGGATTTACATGATAGGCCATGCTATCCAATATATACCAATACATATATACCTAATGTATAATAACATCTTCGAATGCTTCTTCTACAATATCTCTTTCCGCCATTATTTTCATCTAATGCAGACCTGCTCCTCTCTACACCAAGCCAGTAATTAGGTAGCATTTAAACATGAACCAATGCTGAAGAGGAAAAGCAGACAAGGTTTCTTCCCTGCTCTAGTTCATTTACACCTGTGTTGTTTTAATCCAATAGAACTGACCAGGCAGCTGTTGTACAGAAATATATCTGACCTATTTACCCCACATAATATTAAATTAATTAATATTAGCATATTCAAGTATAACATCATTTAATATTAAAGAATTGAACATACAGTATTTCTTACACAACTTGTACTCATTTGTTCTTCACCGTTATATACTGGGTTCTTAGATTCGTAATCAATCCGATTATATCTTCATGATGGACGTCGACAGCCTCTTCCACGGCCGAGTCGGAGCTGAATCTCTCAGTCGGATGTCGGTTGTTCTTCATCGAGGATACTACAAGGTTTTAATATAGAATATCCTGCTATCATTCAAGTGCCCTCTGGAATATTTCAATGCCTATTAGTATGTTGAGTTTAGTAACAGCTATCAGTTGATCGTTCCCTCTCCTTCCTAGGAAGAAACAAGGGAAAAGTTCCCGTATGAGCGCCGGCCTCAGTCTCAGGCTTACATCCCGATCGATGAGGGAGACTACTATTACTCTGCGGCCATCTGGGGCGGATACCTGGAGGACATGTATAAACTGGTCAGGTAGTTAACATTTTACAGTGCTCCGGTTGGATATATATTGTAGTACAGCGTTGTTTTTCCAGTGCAACCTCGTTACGAGGGTAAAAATGGTACATAATGATAATGCCATTCCTCGTTGATGAGATGCAAGAGGCAAGTTTTGTTTGGAGTTAACTCGTTCTATTTAATAACGAGTGGTCAGTTATTCGATTTTGCTTTAGGTCTACCTGTTGAAAGCCTGGATGGGATGGGAGCCAATTGATAAGGGTTAGGAGAAAGTATGGAAAATGAATAATATACTTTGTGTGCGTGTGTGTGTGTGTGTGTGTGTGTGTGTGTGTGTGTGTGTGTGTGTGTGTGTGTGTGTGTGTGTGTGTGTGTGTGTGTGTGTGTGTGTGTGTGTGTGTGTGTGTGTGGTCTGTGTGTGTGTGTGTGTTTCAAGGTACTGTTATGAGCAGTCGGAGATCGATTCCAAGAACAATATTGAAGCTGCCTGGCAAGAAGAAAGCCATCTCAACAAGTAGGCCTACTGTGTTAATAAAGCCTAATTTTCTGGTCCACTCATGTTATGTGATCTTATAACATTTAACAGACATGTTAGACTTGTTGGTGTACAGCACATGTTCTTCTTGATGATCTGTATAATCTTTCTATTGTTCTCTGTTTACCCCCATCCAGCCACATTTTCTCGTTAAAGTAGTACACACTTGCCAAAATGCATTAAAAAGCAAGGTGCAAATGCACCCAAGTCGCATTTTTGATTGTATCAGTCGAAGCACTTCAGGAGATGATCTAGACCGCATATCTAATGCAAGCGTAAATTCACCCGACTCCCAAACATGCATTTAGGGGCACATAATGGGTTAGTCCTACAGTAATTTATCATTAGGAACATTAGAAACCAATACAGTTAATGCTTTTTCACAACAGCACCCAGCGAGAGACTCTTTCTAATGCCAGGTGTAAATTAAATCTGTTGTATGTATTTTGGTCATTTATCAGATTGGCCAAAACCCCTTCATTCCATTAATGTGTGAGGTCTTTGTCCATGCAGATACCTCCTCCACAACAAACCCACCAAGGTGTTGTCTCCAGAGTATCTGTGGTCAGACTATGATAAGATACCTGAAGACCTCAAGGTGGTCAGGATTTCTCAGCTGGTGAAGAATTACGCCGAGGTCAGGCCAAATGGTGGACACTAATTGAAGAAGAATGACTTATTGGAAGCCACCTCTTTACAGCAACGTTTTTGAATTTAATTTTAGAGCAGGATCATGGGAAGTTACAGTTGGGCAGTTATTCACCTGGGCAGTTCATGGGCAGTTATTCACCAAGCATGTATTCAATGGGACAATGGGTGTAAACTAAAGAAAAACGTTTGTAGTCTACTATTATCATACAAACAAGGTTTTTTTCATTTGTAGATGATTGTATATTATAGTTCAATGATACTGATATAAGTTAATAAATTAAATCCAGCCTTTTCTGTCAGCCGAAGTCATCACTGCTAAAAGTCATCATTGCTAAAACAACAGAATTGTCTACTTCATATTATATATATCAATGCAATTTTTTTTATTAAAGGGTATTTGCATGGTTTTCATCTTGGTTGTTGAAAAATCCGTCATTGACTTAATGGCAGTAGAAAAAAGTAGGGATGTCCCGATCCGTACCGGTCCGATATTGGCCCATTCCACTGGATCGGATATTTGAGGGGAGAAATAAATAAGTTCCGATCTGCACACTGTTTCACGTGACAACAACAATAGTCGCCAATTAGGCGAAAAATATGCGCATGAGCGCTACCTGTTGAACAGTCATGTCAGCAGTATGGCAGTTAGTTCAACCGTAAGAAACAGCCTGGCTGTTGCACAGCTCACCTCAGCTGTTGCCCTCCTCAGGCTTCAACGTACTTCATGGTTAGTTGTGGTTGGTTGTGGTCTGAGTAAAACAGCCCATCCTCGGAGTTGGAGAAGTTGGAGTGATTGTGTACGTGCGTAAGAGAGAGAGAGAGAGAGAGAGAGAGAGAGAGAGAGAGAGAGAGAGCGCGCGAGAGAGACAGAGAGCTAACCTGCCATGTGATGTTTGGCTTGTTGTGGGCTGTCTGTCAGCATCCGGCATGGTTTGACGAATGTGCTTTGTGTATGTGTTTAATGATGTATCAGTCTCACCGTATTTGCTTTAGATGGATGGTTAAATAATGTCACACGATCGGTCATACTGCAGGCTCTCTTTTGTAAGTACACTGATTGCGTAAACTGCATGCACGACTTTGCCTCTCCTTGTTATAAAACAACGTCCATCCCAACAACTTTAGCCAATGCAGCCTCCTATGTCAGTGTTGCTTTACGAATACTATATATCGGATTATCAAAAATTGTTAAGTGTGTGCGTGCGTGTGTGTGTTGTCATATAGGCTATAAATATAGACTGATTGTCTTGGCTTACATCCATGAAATATTGTAATTTTATAAAGGTCTACTGCATATTGAGAACCTTTAGATCGGTATTGTGCAACAATTGGGGGATGAGGACCCCCCCCAAATATTGATAGTATTTCTCACACTTCGATCTCAATATATAGCCTAACATATACGTATAAATATAGCTGCAAGCAGCAACGTGGGGGTCAAGCAGAATAGGACTCCATAAACTAATTTTGGTGGACAGACATAATAGGTTATTTGGCTACATGATGACTGTCTCAGTAATTTCATTTACAACGAAAGCTATTGGCAAATGGTTATCACAATGAAAATGCATTGAAGTTGCCTTCTAAGGGCCGGAATAGACTGCTAACAATGCCCCCCTAGAGGTCAAATGTCAACAAATGATTTGGGCATCGTCAGGATAGGGTCATAAGACTATGAGCCGAGTTTGATTTGGATACATGAAGGCCTAGGAGATCACTTCCTGTTTGACTTTTTTTTTGAAAGGTCACTAAATTGTTTGGATGTCCCCAGGATAATTTCATGAGTCTATGTACCAAGTTTGGTTTGGATATGTTGAAGAGCTGCTGCGAATAGGCTTGCTTCCTGTTAGGCGGCTTTGCCAACAAGTTTGATTGGATGTCACCCCCAAATGGCTTTGAATTTGAAACAGCTGTTTAACACATTGACTGTTGTTTACCACACAAACCTGTAGAGACATGTTGGGAAAAATAGTCTACCTAGTTACTTGAACAGATAAACTGAGACGGAGAGGAGATGAAATTGTCGGCACGAGGGCCTCGGAGCATTAGACCCTTTTATTCAACTGCTCTCAGGACCTCGTCTGATGACCGGGCAATCAAAGGCCCCTGGAACTATGCCCGTGTACCTCCCCGAGCCCCAAACAGTGGGACAGCAATAAAAAAGCAACATTCGAGTTCCCGTCGTAACCAACCGACACCGGGAAAACCAGACTTGCTGGAAAAACCCGGGCCAGAGGTGCAGACACGGGCGTAGATATGGGAGCGGCTAGAAACAGTGAAGCGTACAGAAGCGAATAGCGAATTCCAGCAGGGTCACGCTCCTGCATAGTTCTTAAAGGGAGATGGCACCATTACCCCTGTGCAGGTGGACGCGGATCCTCTGTCGAACAAGCGGGTCTACTGTGGATGTGTGCCACACACCAACATTTGACTGCTATTTGCAATAGTGCTGTTATAGCCCATCAGGGACATCTCGTCAAAGTGGATAGAAGGTAAACGTGTATTCATTTCATTATCTAGGCGGCTGATGGGCTGCAGGCCCCCTACCACCTGTACGGTTGACACCGGTCAGGGAAATCCATCAAACGGCAGACATGAAGCAAACGCGTTCGGAGCGAGTAGTGCAGTGGGTGGCCGTTGCCGGGTGATGAGGCCGTGCAGCTAGCAGTTTTGTGCGGGCTGCTGGCACGGCCGATGCCTAGCCAGCAGCCACAGCAGACAGAACCCGGCAGCAGACAGGATTACGAAGAAGGCAAGAGCAGGGCCCTTCCAGATGTTCGCCGAGAACCGCCCCGGTCGGTCAATTCCTATTTCTCCCCATGGGTTTATCGATTCCAGAGTCCTCTGCCATCTGGAGGGAGAGACCGCGTCGAACCGGCTAGGGCATTACCCGCCAACCAGGTCCATCAGGTGGCTTGTACGATTATTGGGGATAAAAGTACCACATGCATCCTTATCATCCCACAACACCCCTCCTTACCTCTGCAATAGCATTATCTATCTAATATTAGTCCCTTGACCTTATCGTGATAAAATGACAAACCGTTGCTGAGTATAGTATATATCATTTATCCAATCAATCAATTTTCTTAATAGTGGACCACCAAAACAGACTCGAGTTCAAACCCTGCGCTAGTCAATCTGCATCATGTGGCGTTTGTCCCTGGTTGGCTGGGTCTGGTCTTGGGTAGAATTGCTGCTATGTCTGCAATTCTGGCTCCTCTTCGGCCCTGAACTTTGTGTTTCTTTGTGGGAAGTATTAAACTCAAATGTATGCATAGTTGTCAAACATATATTTTCTGGAATTCTATTTCTAAAATTGCTGCTTGTGAAGCCCTTATGTTGGTCCATGTAGAGGAAAGTGCATGGGGTCGACCCGTAAAGCATTTCATAGTCCTGTTAGAATGAGTTCAGATTCTGTTAGCTTTCAGTTACTTATGCTCTGTCGATAAAGCTCTTAGTTGTTACGGTGTGTGCTTCCATTGAGTCATAAACTGTGATGTTGTTCCACACTTCAGAATTCAAGTGTCACACTACCTTCCATCCTTCTGCATTGCTTTATGTCATGCACGTATTTAAATGATAGTAAACCTGACAACACCGTTGGTGTCAGATTCCAAAGTTTGAAGTCCTAACCTTAACTATCTTTTAAATAAAAACCCAATTTCTTAATTCGGGGAAGGAAAATCGAAGCCATATATCCAAAACCAAACTGTCGATTATTGTGGGCGATCTCTCCACACAACACCGACGCTTTTGTAATATCGAGGCTGTTCCGCGAAGTAAAAAGTACATGTACTAAAACCGAAAAAACGATAGACGAGCGAAATATACCGCAATAAAATGAATATGAAAAACGCAGCTATCCTCTCCTCTCTCACCACTGCTACGTGCTGAGCTGGTATATCATAGTATCGTGTTCTCGTGTTTCCTCCTCCACCTTACGACCCACCCGGCTCTTCACTGGGATGATTTTTGCATCTACGTCACTGAATGAATCAAGGGAGCCACTCCAGTTTCCTCACACGACCCGTACTGCCAATTATCGTCGACTCGTGCCTGCCTTAGGATCGTCCCGCTGAGTACGGTCAAGGTGGGTTATCTTACCCGTCATTTGGACGTAACCGCCGTTGACCTATACGTGGCTGTATTAGCAAGGTAAGATGCACAAGTGCCTGAGAGTATACACCTCGAAGTTTCCACCCATAAAGCGTGTTAGTACCAGATTGCCAAAGTGGAGGGATGAGGAGCGTACAGTAGTCTCAGCTCATCTACACATGCAGCAAGGCTTTTGGTAGACCCTTGCCGCGTTCTGGATAATCTGGCTTCGTTCTACTCAGTTGATACAAGAAACAAATGCATGGCATTATTGGTTTGTTTTACGATATCTATATTCTATCTGCAGTCGCGGGCGTGCCACGGAGTGGCAATAGTTGGACCTGTGAATCATGGCCCACTACTCGCCATATTATCCTGTGGTTTGCACGTTGTTAGTAGGCTCTGAATTAGTTCAGAATTTTACCCATTTAGATTTAACATGTTAAAAACTATTTTAATTGTCAAGATGTCACAGTTAGTGGGGACTCATTGGCACCTCTGCCTTGGCTGCTACTGGTGAAAACCATTCGCGACATTTAGTATGTTTCTTAATTTGAAACTTATTGTTCTCGTAGGTTAATCCCTTGTCTATTTAGAACATCGCGTCTGGTTCTCTAATTAGTAGATGTTCAGAACACACCAAGGGTCTTTGTGCACTCCTGTCCATGATTACACAAAAACACGAAAACAGAGCAGGACTTTGGTCGCTGGCCAATCTGGAAAAAATAATGTTAGCGCCTTCTGATATGCTTTTGGATATACGCCTACTTCCGGAAGCAGAAAAGGAGAATATTTATGAGAATAATGTACACCTCTAATGGATTAAAATGATGATGTGTTGGGCAATCCATTCCACGCTTATGAGAGAGCTCCCAAACTGATGGCGGATGGGGCAACTACAGGAATCGGAGTGAGTGATGAGCACTCAAAAGAATTGCGCTGGGGAGCGGGGACAATAACTCTGTCGGGCCTCGTCGCCTAACAAGGCAAAGAGCGGCTCTGGATAAAGCGCGGGCAGTCCAGGCGTCTGGTGGGAGGTTGTCTCTTCGGCCAGCAGAGGGTGGATGTGGAAATTAATCGAAGGACTCAAACAACTCCAAATATGGCATACAGGGTCCACAAATCTACCGAATGGGAGAACGACGACTGCAACTTATGGCACAGACTGCAAATGTATAAAATTAGGGGACTACAAATATGAGTATGTGGGACCACAATTTTCTCGGGCCTGACAGCTATACGGAGTCCCCTTCCAGTGGTTCCTGAACGCAACCATCAACTTTCAGAAGACACTCGTGGGATGCTCACTAGCTCTAAGACAGCACTTTAGAGAGGGGAAAATGGTCCCTCTCGCTCGTCTTCCACTTTTAGCTCTCCTTGTCCTCTCTTACACAAACGCACTCTCTGCAAACGCACTTGAACATGACAGCGCTGACACGTACTTCAACTGGCGCACACCAATGCTCCTCCAACCGCACAAAGGCACACACTAGCACCACGTTGAGCGGATGCACACTGAAAACGACACGTTACCCAATGACGCGACGAGCAACGCACAACGTATACCACAAACATTAATATGAGCAGATCATAAAGTCAGCAGGCTTGCTCCTCCATTAGCTAAAGTGCACCTCACACACACATACATAGCCTCTCTTCACTCTTCCCCAAGCGCACACACGCATACACCTCTCATTCACACGCAGCCTTGTTCGCTCTGATGTCTTTCTCTGCTGTCACTACACTACAACACTGCACTGCCATTTGAATCAGGTTCAGGGAATATAGATTATATAAGTCTTTATATTAAACAGCATTTACAAAATAAATCATTTAATACATTTCAGATGACCCACTCGCACACAGACACACAACACCACATAACAAACACACAGGACCACACTGTGGATGTTCGGCCAGCTGCCACACCTTCAATATCTAGAGCGGTGGTTCTTCAACTGGTGTGGGTCCACGCGGACCAAAGGTGGTCGCGGACCATTCTGGGTGCGGTCCTGCGAACATGCTGGTCACATTTTTTTTTTTTAATGCCTATTCATATTTGACATGCCTTTTTATTTTGAAAACATGATTAATTTAAAGGGCAATGCGTCAGATTACGTGCAGCGCCTATGCGCGGGTTCCATGGTAACTACACTTCATTGACACTCACATGTTTGTATGTTGACAATGGCGAAGCGTAGAATATGGGACGGCGTATTTAAAATGCGGATTTTCGTTACTATTGAGGATCATACAGGGGACACGAAACGCAGTGTGTCATTTGTAATGAAGGCTTGCAAATGAGAGCATGAAATCCTCCAAAACTGGGAAATCTGGCATTCCTCAGAAAAACTAAACATCCCACATGTAAGACAAAGCCGGTGAGTTTTTTCAAAGACACACTCAGAAGCTGGAACTTCACAAAAAGTTGTCGACAGCGACGTATACCTCCCAAGAGGAAGCTCTCCGTGCCTTTACCACGTAGATCACCGCATTGCAAAGGCGAAGAAACCACACAATAGCCGAAGGCTTATTTCCCGGCAGCCATGAGTATGAGTGAGAGAAGGTGATGGTCAATCAGCGGGCAGACAAGCTGAAAAACCATTACGACTGTTCCAATGACACAATCGCCCGACGTATCCATGACATGTCTGTCAATATTAAAGAAACAGACCACAGCGCCGCGTCCAAGCAAAGCCCAGCTACTATCTGCAGATGGACGAATTCCACTGGACTACATCGAACCGCCATTTTGTTGGTTGTATTGTAAGACACACATTGGGATGGTATTCAGGAACAGTTTCTCTGCAGCAGAGATCTTCCCTACCACTACCAAGGGCAGGGACATTTCAAACAGTAGGACATTGTATTGGGAGTCAGTGGGCCTTTAGCTGCGGGAATATTGCGTGGGATTTCACCACTCGATGGCGCGGCCTTGCCATGACCTGGGAACGCATTCGGTGTGGTGAAGCAAATTCTGGAGACAGCACAAATGCGACGCGCGGTGAACCACCTGCATTTCTGCACGCGTGAAGCGTGGAAGCCAAGGATGGTTGCCGGAGCTCGCGGAGGCTTTGAAAGCATGTCATCAAAGTGGTAACCACTAAAAACGGAGTGCAAAAACAGCCGCTTGTTCTCGAGCTGTGTAGCACGACTGGGTTCCGAGCACTTCAAGTGTGTATCACTCAGAGATCCGTGGCAGTATCGCGGAACGGTAAGGTGTTGTCACGTTTTTTTGAACTTAAACATAGGAATCGCCACGTTCCCTCTCGAAGATAACTCCCCATATGCCTGAACTGTTTACAACGTAGTCTGCTGGCACGAGTTGCATATTCTTGCCGTGTGTTTGAGCACCTCAACGCATTGAAGTGTCTATTGCAAGGCAAGAGGACACAATATTTTTTGAAACAGTCCGACAAAATTGCTGCGTTTCCAGAAAAGAGATCAAACTGGCGGTAAATCAGTTATCCAGAAGACAGATTGGACATGTTTCCCTTGCCAGAAGGTACAGCAGCTGGACACTGCCGGCATAAAAATGACATTGAAAAAAAACCCCAGTGCGCACCTTTGAAAACTTAAAGCGTTGGTGTTTCAAAACTACTCCCTGAGAAATTTAAGAAGTTAACGATGCGTTGGATACGCCGACCCTTCCGCATCGACATGGAAAGGTCAACGGTTGCCGAGCAACGCAAGACAGATTAGGTGGAGCTGTTCATGTTGACCAGACATTGAAAAAGGCGATTGGCGACACGGTAACCCTTTCCCCACTTCTGGATGCAGCGATGGAGGAGTGAGTATCAATCCCTCGCGACTCTTGCTGTCCAAAAACGCTCGTACCATTCAGCAACAACCTCACTCCTGTGTGAAAGTGGCTTTTCCACCTTGTTGGCCAGCTGCAATCTAAACAGAGAAACAGACTGACACTGAGCATGCATCTGAAGGGTAGGCTCTATTTACTGTCCTTCCAGACTTCCTGCAGACTCTGATCAAGAAATAAATCAACCCCGCAGCTGTTTTCACTGACTTCCCAAATGGCATGTTAGGGTGAATTAGACTTGTTTGGTAAGATCTTGTATTCATTTTATTGAGGGGGGGGGGGGTATTATTTTTATTTACTTTTGTCCATGCAGTTAATGGTCCTCCCTAAGTTCCTTATTATTTGCTGAATAGGGCTTAAATATAAATTGTACTTCACTCTGTCATGTTATTCTTCATTTGGCTGCATGGCAGACCTTGTGTGTTTTTGTGGGTTCTTGTTCATCATTTGATATTCACTTTTGTCTTCATGTGTCTTCTTTTGTGTTTCATGTTTTTTAAACTTATTGTCATTCAATTTTGCGCAGTTGTCATTGGTTCTTCTGGTGTTTTTGAAACGCAACTTTGTT
>OLKM01003960.1:22500-27282 GCA_900291075.1 Melanogrammus aeglefinus | reverse complement strand
CCCTGTGTTTCAGGGGAGCGCCTCTCACTCTCGGGCGCGGGGCTGCAAAGTGTCTCCTCGTGCTTTCAATGAATTCATCAGACCGTGAATCTGGAACTGATAACCGGTTGGAAATTCTTCTGAAGAAAGATTGAGGAATTCTATTTAGGGCCAATGATTGTGAGCACATGGAGAGAGACTAACATTTCATTGAACCTGTGCCAAGAGACATGCCCTAGAACTCACCGGGTCTTCCTGATTTCTCTTGACATTTGCGGAAACGCTTCGGATATGGGCCGAAAAGGATGGAGAGTTTTATTTTGTGTCTTCGCTCCGCTTAAGGTTTCTGGTGCTTTCTCCAATGCAGATGGATAGAAAAATAAGACTATTTTCATGAGAGTTTGATTGGCTATCGCACATTTTAAATGTAGACCTATACATAACTGCTGTCTGCCTAAAGGTTCTGGCAAGAATTACATTTTTTTACTGTGCAACGTATTTCATTGCATCCACTGAATCGACCTATGGTTGGTTGAAGTCCTATAGGGGCTAAAACAGCCATCCAAACTATTTCAGTCAGCTAGTCACTTGTGCAAACAAAATTGCAAAAAAACATTTTTGATTTGTGTCTGGAATCCTGACACATTGCATGGATATTTCTATGGAAGCTTATGAAAATGTTCATTTTATTTGGAATTTGTCCATTTTGGAATTTGAAATAGCCTGTAAACGGGCAGTGTCCACACTCACTTACACACACACACACACACATTCACACACACACACACACGCACACCCACTCATACTACACCACACACACACACACACACACAAACACACACACACACACACACACACAAGCACACACACCTACACACACAGCACAGCGGGCCAAAAAATATGTTATTTTGCTTGTGCATGTCGTGATGTGTGTGTGTGTGTGTGTGTGTGTGTGTGTGGTGTGTGTGTGATGTGTGTGTGTGTGTGTGTGTGTGGTGTGTGTGTGGTGTTTGTGTGTTGAGATTGTGTGTTGAGCTTTTCTGAATCAAACTCTGTTCTCCCCTGATCCGGCATGCTTGGCTCACACAACCACACACACACACACACACAAACACACACACACACGCACACACACACACACACACACACACACACCACACACACACACACACACACACACACACACACACACACACACACACGCACACACACACAGGATATCCACAAAGACATCAGAGTCCATATTGTGTTGTTCCAAAATGGACAAGATGGCCATATGCTGTGTCATGTCTGGATGAGCAGAGTGTGAGATGGAGATCATCACACAGTACTTCCCCTCCAACACAGATTGGTAGATTATCTGGCCTTGCTCCCTCCCACTGCCAGTCCTTCCAGTTGGTCGGAACAATGTCAAATGTAATGCTGCTACAGAGCTTTCTCGCTAATCCCACGAAAGACCTAGAAACAATACGATACGGAAATGCCTGTAAACACAATGTTCAACGTTCAACAAATACACAATGATTCCAGAATACTCTTGTTATTTATATTGACGGGACTTTAAATTCAGGGAAGCATATCTATGGGACCTTGAAATATTTTTTTATCTGGGTGGGGCTTCAAATCAGCTATTTCCATTGACTCCAACATCAGTCTTTTAGCCACTTTAAAAGCCCTTCAGTGGACCCATACCAATAATAACAAAAAATACGATCAAAGTTTCTTCTCTTAAAATGGCCAACTGTTCATAGCACTGGTTAAAGTTGTCGCGCATAAATTAATCTGCCGCTGAACATACAGCGAGGATGAGGAAGCTCAGTGTTTTTTTAGTCCAAGCCTTACCAAACTGATCTCTAAGGCCAGCCACAAGGGAGATAGCTTGCCAGCCACTTTAACCATTGCATGGCCAACCATTCTCCAACCCATTCTATTGGTTTTTGCATAATGAGTAGACTAGGTGTGTGTGTGTGTGTGTGTGTGTGTGTGTGTGTGTGTGTGTGTGTGTGTGTGTGTGTGTGTGTGTGTGCGTGCGCGTGCATGTGCATGTGCATGAGCGTGTGCGTGTGCGTGTGCGTGTGTGTGTGTGTGTGTGCGTGTGATTTTCATGTCAGCGAAAGAGAGGAGTCAAACAATGTTATGTCTCTTCATATGATGTTTTGCATGTATTTATGTATTTAGGCATGTAAATTATGGCACCCAATGCACTTGTGGCCATACCTGGAATAAGAGATCCCTCACTCTGCGTTCCTTCTCAAGATTCCTGCCTTGCTTCTTAAGGGATTTTTATATCTTGCCCTCTTGGGGGCTAGGGTCAGGCCCCTTAACACTGCACCGGTGAATAACGGCTACACAAATACGATTGGATTGAATTAAACATCTACAATCTTTTGACTGAGTTTGTGCATGTCTTTAGGGCAAGGCCTTAAGGATATACTGCCTTTAATTTAGTTCCTTGAATCTGCCCCCCGGTAATGTAGGTGGAATTGTGGTTTTTGTTTTCCACTTTTGTCGATTACAAACCGACTCACTTTCCAAACTTTATTCTAATGCATCAGGTAGCCCTGACCTTCAGTGAGTTCCTGGGGATATGGTATGTACATCTAATTATTACAGATTAGCCTTATCCTCCACAAGCACACCGCATACAACACAGACAGGGGACGGGGGGAAAGATGCTCTAATTCCCTAAAACCATTAATACAATTAAAATATTGATTTGAGAAAGCATGCACAAAAAAGAAAAAGCAATGCATAATACTCGACTACACACGTATCCAATGTAACCTGCGGTGTATGTGTGTTGATTGTGTGTGTGTGTGTGTGTTTGTGTGCGTGTGCACGTGCGTACATGTGAGCGTATGAGAAAGAAAGATAAGTGTGTGAAATAATAGTGCAAGGGCATTACTTATATTGTGATTAAAGATTAAGAATTCACATGTGTGCTGTGCATCAACATGAATGTATTTGGCTGAAATATATATACACAGACAAATATGAGTATCCCCGTACTGTTTATTCCTCCCACGAAGTTTAGTTTTGCCAAAAAAAATATGTGGAACGAAGGTTGTCTATGGAGGACGGTCTCAGAGGAAGGTCCTCTATGTATCTGGGATTGTGCCCATGCATGCATGCATGGGCACTGGGACTGCACCTTGCTTTCCCCCTGCAAACAAACACACTGATAAGTCTTTGTAAAGTTTGGTCGGCCTTCCTGCCCGTGTGTGGTCTGGCCCGACCGCTCCAGCCATTAACAGGCAGAGGCTCCATCAGCATGCAGGAAAGCCCTGGGAGACCTCCATCGGCGAAGCTTCCCATGCCCCCGCTGCCTGCATGCCGGCAGTGGTCATCACGGTGACATCCACTACCCGAGGAGAGGGCTGGGGGGTCTGCCAGGGCAGGCGGTAATGGTACTCGCAGGTCAGTCTGATTGCCTGCGCGGAGGCAACTCCTGCTAGCTCTGTCGCTGCGCTAACACAGAGACGGTGTGGGAGACTTCGACTGTGGCTTTAGCGGTATGATGAGCCAGAGCTAAAGGCGCTGAGGGAGCCGGAGTGAAAGAGAGAGGCTTAAAACTCATCCGCTGTCTCTCTGCAGAAAGAGAGGGGTTAAGACGGAACAGACTGTGTCCGATTCACGCTCTGGTAGGCTGGGAACTAGTCGACTTGCAGCTGTGGCCAATCGCCAGCTCTCATTTAAACATTTTTTTTCTTTATTTTTGCGGCTCTCTGCATGCACACACACACACACACACACACACACACACACACACACACACACACACACACACACACACACACACACACACACACACACACACACACACACACACACACACACACACACACACACACACAGGCACCAAGTATCAGAATATTCAAGTGGATGAAACAAGCAAGCATGAAATGGGATTAGCTAAGGAGAATTTCCCTGCACAAAAATTAGCTTTCACCACCCATGTTTTCTGCTGTCAAAGGCAATATTCTGCGACCAGCGTTCATCTTTGTACTTTCAGCCTCCTTCCCCAAACTGCTGGATCCCAGACCTTTATCTCCCTGCCTATTGATTAGCCCGCTCAATTAGCTGGCCTGGTGGCTGTTGGTCTCGCATGCTGACGATGTTCGATTAAACGCGATTAGCCTGGTGATCAGCGCTTCAGGAAACGGGGACAAATTGGGCCGATAGCATCAAGACGCTGTCCTGGCAAATCCCACATGTACCTCGATTTATTTTTTGTAATGCAATAAAAATGTGATGGAAGTATCAGGAATAACAGCTCGGATATATCATGTATGTAAACTATATATCCTCTCTTTTTTTATTTACTTGCCATGGTACAAATGTCTCCGGCTAAAAAACAATTGACAAGTTTTTTGTTTTTTTTTAGCGCTCACATTATAGTTTGTGGCTAGTGCTATTGCAACATCGTGAATGGTGTTGGGAAGAAAATGTGTTGACATACAAGTCACAACTTATTAAAAAGGAATGGCTTTATTCTTACACCGTTTACAACCCACGTACACGTACATCCAAATTAGCATCGATAGGGTGTTCTCAACAACATGACCAAGGTCTGAGACTGAGGCAACCGTGCTTTCCTAAGCTGGTTTCCGCTCCATAACCCAGGGATCATGAGGATAAGATCACCCTATTATATCACATTGGCGCCCTCACATTACTGCTGAAGCGCTGACGCCAAGACCCTATTGCCCTTTGCATGAGGGCATGAAGCAAGAAGCAGCCAACCTTCTTTCTCACTCTCTTCATCATTGAGAATAAAAAACACATTAATACTGGGCAGTTGTG
>OLKM01003960.1:0-15000 GCA_900291075.1 Melanogrammus aeglefinus | reverse complement strand
TACCACTGCTGACTGTATAGCTTTGTCTGAGCGCTAATTATACCCCATTACTTCTCCTCTAAGGGCTCCACCATCTGTATAGAGAAACAGAAAGAAAAGAACATTACAAGAACGAGCTCTGATGTAATGGGTAAACAAAAGTCTGAAAAGGGAAGAGAATGAGACTGTGATTAGTGAGCCTTAGAAGGAATGATTGTAAATACAGTAGCATCAGAATCAATCAAATCCTATCAAAATCCACTGGATACATCTACGGCTGCAAGAGCCTGTTCATTTGCAAACATAAATAATTTAGGCCTAAAATAAGATCATATAGTACTCTATCCCAGATGGTAAATGTTGGTGTCACAACAAAAAGTACATAACAGAAATTTGAGATAAAAAAACCCTCAAATAAATACAGAATATATAAATGCATACATGAAATCAAGAGTAGAAAGCAATGCAATTGAGAAATAATGTATCTAAACATTACAAAATGTAGTCTTATAACAAACAGTGGTATCTGGAGATTTGTTTGCATGGACTTTCATCGTAGAATGTTGAACACTGTGAAACTGGAAGGCAATCACTTAACACTAAAATAATTTATAGAAACCTTAATTGGCACATTACAACAATCAGCGAGGCCTTTAGACCTGCAAATGGTGTTTTGATTTAGCACAGATTTTGGCAGGGTGAATAAAAGAATCAAGCACATTTAAATGAATCGATTAATAAATGTTAATCACATTGGCGTGCCCTGTCGTGCCCTCGTAGTGTTTACAGCAGACCTTGGCATCATGAGGCATGGGGGGCCACATGATTCCAATACAAATTCCAATACAAACTAAATAACAATATAACCATTTCTGTTGTTAGCAGTTTAATATCCAAAAACACGTCAAAAGGGCTTCTACTGTGAGAACTGCTGGTGCCTGCGTGAGCGTGTAGGCCTACTGTAGATGCATATTTGTTTCATTGGGCAGCATCTCAACAAAATTAATTGGAGCAGGTAGCCAGCTAAATGATGAGTAAAATGGGAGGAAGAATATGGATTATTTCACAGAAATCTAGTTTTGTTTGCATGTCCATCCTCCATCCTCACTGTCAGAAAAAAAATGGGGGAAATACAAATCTCGTTGGAACAGGGAAAGCTGAGCTCTTCAGAAAGAGGGATTGGGATCCAGTCGAATCACGAAAATCCATACGGTCCGAGCTTATCGAAACCGCTATCGAGTGTAGCGGGTCCTATAGAATAAAATCACCTGTGCACAAACATACATTGATTGGCTGATAAAGTTATTGAATTCAATTGCCTGCCAATCGCTGTTTAACTAAACAAAGAAGAATGCCTCACGCTCTCGTTGGCTTCATTTCTCGTTTGGTCAACGGGGTTACTTGATAGGAAAGCTGAACGTACAAAGCCGCCAGAGGCTTGGCTACATATCCATACAGCCAAAGATAAGGCGGAAGCAAAATGCAGTTTATGCTCAAACTACGTGGCAGATTCAACCGCAACAGCAATTGTAATTTTTAAAATGACTATGGTTTTGCCACTGGGTCACTATCTATGTGAATCTGGCATGTGGCCTACGTCATCTCTGGCTTCGGTGAGAGAGGGATGGGGCAGGGCTCAAAGTTCTTCTCATAAGTTCCACTACCCATGCTACCATACTACCAAAAGATTGAACCTGCGTTCCAATACCCAAACTACCGTACCATTAAGTATGCAGCCGGTCCCATTTCGCAGTATGCTAACCAGCACGCTTTTTTTTGGGATATTCTAGCCTACAAACCTCTGCAATGTAGAAGATACGTCATATCGACTGAGCCCGCAAAATTCGATGGGAGGCAATACAGTTGTGCTATTTAGCGAAATCTGTAGTTTGTCGCAATTGCATGCACACTTTGTGCAACAGCGCCCGCTTTGTGAGGGAAGCTGCAGTACGTACTACAAGTACAAAGAAAAAGCATGCGATTTGGAATGCAGCAATGTGTTTTGAGAGAAAATGAATTTGCCTCACGTGACAGAGCGCAACAAGGCACCCTAGTTGAGTTATACGTTTCCTGCAGGGACTCAGTTTCACGCACCAGTACCCAACCCGACCATCACACCAACTCTATAATTAAACATACATTGTTGTACTGCATTGGTTATTTAATACAAAATGCAATGTATGGTCTCATCAGCATGCCTTGCGTCAAATGCCACCACTCGCCGTTCCAGCACAGCTAAATATACTCCAATCGTTAGAGTCCATATGCTAGGAGTTCCCCTGCGTCTGCATGGGCACGCTTCTCCAGTAAACAAGGAACCGACTGAAATAATAGGAGGAAAACGAAGAGAGAGAGAGAGAGAGAGAGAGAGAGAGAGAGAGAGAGAGAGAGAGAGAGGGAGAACGAGAGGGAACGAGAGAGAGAGAGAGAGAGAGAGAGAGAGAGAGAGAGAGAGAGAGAGAGAGAGAGCGGGGAGCGAGAGAGAGAGAGAGAGAGAGAGAGAGAGAGAGAGAGAGAGAGAGAGAGAGAGAGAGAGAGAGAGAGAGAGAGAGAGAGAGAGAGAGAGAGAGAGAGAGAGAGAGAGAGAGAGAAGAGAGAGAGAGAGAGAGAGAGAGAGAGAGAGAGAGAGAGAGAGAGAGAGAGAGAGAGAGAGAGAGACGAGAGAGAGAGAGAGAGAGAGAGAGAGAGAGAGAGAGAGAGAGAGGCGAGAGAGAGAGAGAGAGAGAGCGAGAGAGAGAGAGAGCGAGAGAGAGAGAGTTGGAGCACTCACGGGATCGCACCGCGTCCTCCACCACCTTCGTTAGACTCTTTGTAATTAAGCCAATTAGGCTAATTAATTAGCACACCGGAACAACACCGCAGTCCCTCCAGGGCCTCGGAGAATGAGAAGATTACTTTTAAAACACTGCCATTCCACGTGAACAAACACACACGCACGCACACACAGGCGTGCCCCTGCGTGCCTACAGAGAAACACGCACACACCCACGCAGGTACGCACGCATCTCTATGATTCTGCGCGTGTTGCTATGGCGCTTGGATTTATAATATCTCAGTATTTAATTCATACCGTCATACGTCGCTATGAGAGTGCATGTTTCTCTATGAAACATAGCATGTTGGAGGAGGTGTTTGTCATTCAGAAAAAAAGGAGGGAATTCTCAGAGGGGCCGACGTGTCCAAAGGAAGGAAAAAAAGAAGTGCTCATCTAAATGTGAAGAACTGAGGGAACAATCTATTTTTAGAAGCATCTATAATGGTTCATGAGCCCGTGCTCACCCTCTCCTGGGGTAACAGACAGCCTCACAGCTGGCTGCACCTCTGTGTGTTTGTCTGGTGGTTAGAAACAACCATTTAAACACATTTGAAGTTTCTCTACTAATTAAGGTTGAAATCCTAGCGGGTTTAAAAAAAAAATAGAACATCCTTACATATTTATAGAATGCGACAAAACCTCTGCGCCTGCGGTCGGGGAAGTATGTTTGGCCGAGGGAATTGTTCTTTATTGTTATTGGATGGCGAGCCAGAACATAAGTAGGAGCAAAAGATGTAATTAAGGTTTTTTCACACCTGGATTCTGAGATTGTATCAGGTTCAGTGTTGAACTTGCTTACTTTTTTGTGCGTTTTTTCATTTGGTGCGCCTGCACACTACACTTTATCAATGGGGTTGCTGTCTATTGGACAGATAATCTAAAGGGGGGCTCACAACCCTTTTGCGGACAATAATGGAGCAACAACTACAACTAAGTGCGTTCTTGGTTCTTTCTTCTTTTTTTGAGTTGGTGTTCCTACAAAATTAAAAATGTTTGAAGAAAGCGGACAGTATGACGAAGAGTGAGTTATGAAGTGAGTGATTTCACCACGTCTGACTGCAACTCAATTCAAAACTAGGAAACGTCACCTTGCTTAATATGTATTATTTGTGTTTGTGTGTGTGTGTGTGTGTGTGTGTGTGTGTGTGTGTGTGTGTGTGTGTGTGTGTGTGTGTGTGTGTGTGTGTGTGTGTGGTGTGTGTGTGTGTGTGTGTGTGTGTGTGTGTGTGTGTGTGTGTGTGTGTGTGTGTGTGTGTGTGTGTGTGTGTAGTGTGTAGTGTGTAGGTGTGTTTGTGTGTGTGTGTGTGCATGTTTTTGTGTGTGTGTGTGTGTGTGTGTGTGTGTGTGTGTGTGTGTGTGTGTGTGTGTGTGTGTGTGTGTGTGTGTGTGTGTGTGTGTGTGTGTGTGTGTGTGTGTGTGTGTGTGTGTGTGTTGTGTGTGTGTTTTTAATATAAACCAAGATGGTATAATGATTTATTACCTTTTACAATTGTTTTAAATAAAAACATTTTGTTTGTATGGACAATTATCAAATGATTAAATCTTGTCTCCCTGAGTACCGTCTCAGCATTCCATAATGATTTTAACACAGTGTTATCCAGTCTCATTGGGAATGAGTGATGATATGACCTGAGCATTGTTAAGGTGGGGGTAAATTCTTATTTTTTTTTATTATATTGAGGTTATAAATCATTTTCTGTCTCCCTGAGCATTCCATAATGATTTTAACACAGTGTTATCCAGTCTCATTGGGAATGAGTGATGATATGACCTGAGCATTGTTAAGGTGGGGGTCAATTCTTATTTTTTTTTATTATATTGGGGTTTTTCATTTTGGTCCAAGATCAAATTATTCTTGTTTTTTCATTAAATAATAATAATAATAATATTGCTGACAGGTCAGTTTTGGCCCCGGGGCCAGTAGCTGCCAAACGAAACTCTGGGCTGTGTCTCGCTTGTGTGATCTTATATCGTTAGAGACGAAGATTACTTCATCATGAAAGAAATATTGCTGAAAAGACGAGTGGGATAAGATCAGGTAGGGCAGAATGTTTCAGATAATAGAACAAGTGAATCACAAGAATGGGGGAGATTTGATGGCTGGCAAGGGTCTTTTTTAAATGTTTTAAAACCTTTTTAAGATTTAACAGTCTCTTTCTCTCACACACTTAACGTATTATATATCTCAGCATGCTTTGATAAGGTAAGCCTTATTTATGGTCCATCATTGAGAAGGTTCTCCATGCCACCCACCCAACAAAGTTGTTAATTATACTAGGAAATACTTCAGGAACTCAAACGTAGCATCATGAATGGGCTCAAACCATAGCTTGAAACATTCAAGCTGTGGTTTGAATTCATTTTACCGAGGTCACGGATAAGAAGAAATATCCTCCATCCATTGATAGAAGTGGGAAGGAGTAGATTGCTGTGGATCTCGCAACCCATTTCTTTGTGCCGGTGGTTGATGGAGGCTTAGAGGATGTTCTCAGAGAGACGAGCAGTCATCTCATCATAGAGGAGGTTCCTGATGTCGAATAAGTCGAAGTACCTTCAGAGAATCAAGCAACCACCTTCCCTCAAAGGCCGAGCCTGGACTGAACTCCATCTCTCCACCTCTCATTATATTGACAACTACCTCAGCTGGACGTCTGGTACCGCCATCGCTAAGAGCTAGCAAAGGTCGTTCAGCAAAGTCACAACTCTTCTCGGTTTTGGGACCTCAGTGGTGGAACGAGCTCCCTGCCGTTCTCAGGACCGCAGAGTCGCTCACTATCTTCCGAAAAAGACTCAAGTCTCACCTGTTCAGAGTCCACCTCGACTCTGCATAGCCACCCTCCCCCCTCTGGCCACCATTGTACACTGTATTGTATTGTGTTGTATTGTATTGTATTATAGTACCTAACTGTGTAGCAACTGCAGTAGCTGCTATCAATGCTGTAACACGGGGAATTGGTTAGCCTAGCGATTGTTGTACTTGCACTTGGTTCTATGAACATCCTTACTGTACCGATAGCGATATATTGTTGCACTTCTTAAGACAAATGTACTTATTGTAAGTCACTTTGGATAAAAGCGTCTGCTAAATGCCCTAGAAATTGACCAGAAGTCGTGAATGGGTATTCATATATGGCGCTTTTCCACTACACTTTTCCAGCACGCCTCGCCTCGACTCGCCTCGCCTCGGCTCGCCTCGACTCGGCCACGTTCCTTTTCCATTACAAAAAGTACCTACTCAACGTGGGCGGGGTCGTCATAGCACGGCGGTGCGAAACTGCGTGACACAAGGGATGTTCTATGCGCGACACAAACACAAACACAAACAATGGAGGACATGGAGGCAGTGGTGTACTTGCTGCTCGTTCTGTGGCTTTTTTGTCACAAACAAAGCAAAAGAAGATAGTCAGAAAGGCTGCAGGCGGCGAGCACAAAACACAACCAAAGACAGAGTACAGGGAGAGTTTTGGAAGCCGTACAGTTACAGGCAGTATGAAGCCGAAGAATGAGACGAGTGACGACACTCTCTTGACCAATCAGCGGCCAGCAGTGTGTCGACGTCACATTTTAGTACCGGCTTGACTCGCTTGGAACCTCACCAGAGCAGGTACTAAAATAGTACCTGGTACCAGGTACTTTCCCTAGTGGAAACGCAAAAAGAACCGAGGCGAGTCGAGGCGAGTCAAGGCGAGTCGCGCTGGAAAGGTGTAGTGGAAAAGCGCCTTTAGAATAAGGAGGTGTTCCTTCTGTGTGTAGATGATCTGATGGTCATGACCCAGACAAAACAGAAAACACTACAAAAGATAATTTCGTTCTAGAAGTTGAACAACAAATCAGTAACCATCAAGCAAACACAACTCTGTGCTACACTTGGGGTTTAAAACTTCCCTAACATGGACCTCGGAGGTTATGAACTGTGGGCGTCCTCATTCTATCTGTGGGCTTGACCCAGAAAGCTCTTTGCAAAACAAAAAACAGCATCACAATGTGGTTGTACCATACGCAGAACCATATGTTTTCGGAAAGGAGTTGGGTGGATGAACCACAATAAAAAATCACAATATCCGGGTGAGCTTTGCAAACAGATTGAGAGTGTGTGTGGGCGTTTAGTTATGTACAGTGTATGTGCAGCAGTCCATTTGTATCTGTGTGGGTAAAAGTGTGTGTTTTTGTGTGTGTCTGTTTGTGTAGGCTTGTTTTTGGGTATGTGTTTGTATTTTTGTGTGTGTGTGTATGAGTGTGTATTTGTGTGTGTGTGTGTGTGTGTCTGTGTGTGTGTGTGCGTGCGTGCGTGCGTGCGTATGTGTGTGCGTGTGTGTGTGTGTAAGCTTGTTTTTGGATATATGTGTGTGAGAATTATGGTCGGCTGTCAGCAGAGCTGTAGTGAGTCTCTCTCTCTCTCTCCCCACACTATGTCCTCTCCTCTATTCCTCGACTGCCTTAATTCTTCCCCTTTTTCCGCCTTGACATCTTTGGAAATGGTCGCCTAAAAATAGAACACATTCTATTACCTTCTGGTAAAAGCCCAAACACACGCACGCACGCACGCACGCACGCACGCACGCACGCACGCACGCACGCACGCACACACACACACACACACATACACACACACACACACACACACACACACACACACATACATAGATACTCACACGCGCCAAAAGTGCATGCAAATACCCCCAACACATGGGACAGCTGCCTTTGGATGTTGAATGACAATGATGACAAGGTTTCGAGCAACACCCATTGTGTGTGTGTCAGTTTTATTGACAGGTTGCGGAGAGAAACAGAGTGGGGATGGCAGCAGTCACACACATCCAGAGAGGGAGCAGGGACAGGAGGTGGGACGACTGAAGTAATACAACCAGAGAAACAGGGCAGCGCAGTAGGAGAAACAGCAGACATTTAAAGATATCTATCCAGCAGCAAGTTCAGGAGAGAGAGAGAGAGGGAGAGAGAGAGAGAGAGAGAGAGAGAGAGAGAGGGAGAGAGAGAGAGAGAGAGAGAGAGAGAGAGAGAGAGAGAGAGAGAGAGAGAGAGAGAGAGAGAGAGAGAGAGAGAGAGAGAGAGAGAGAGAGAGAGAGAGAGAGAGAGAGAGAGAGAGAGAGAGAGAGAGAGAGAGAGAGAGAGAGAGAGAGAGAGAGAGAGAGAGCGAGAGAGGGAGAGAGAGAGACGGAGAGAGAGAGAGAGAGGAGAGATGAGAGAGAAGAGAGAGAGCTGAGCGAGAGAGAGAGAGGAGAGGAGAGAGAGAGAGAGAGAGAGGACGAGAGAGAGAGAGAGAGAGAGAGAGGAAGAGAGAGAGAGAGAGAGGAGAGAGCTCTCCAACAGGGCGGAGGTAGAATACCAAAGTTAATAGCAGTGCAAAACCGACAGGATGCTGCCCGCTAATTGGTCCTTCTCTTTCCCTCTGCCAGTCAGTCAGGTGTCTCTTCCTCCCCTCTTCCTACATAACGTTCTCTATC
Source organism: Melanogrammus aeglefinus (assembly GCA_900291075.1). Classification (NCBI taxonomy): domain Eukaryota; kingdom Metazoa; phylum Chordata; class Actinopteri; order Gadiformes; family Gadidae; genus Melanogrammus; species Melanogrammus aeglefinus. The sequence continues at coordinate 6,744 of OLKM01003960.1, read as the reverse complement.
CAGAGCAAATCTGGAGGGGTTCAGCTTTGGCCTCTTTTCTTCCTTTCTACTTCCCCTTCATTCTTAATTTCCTCTATCCATCTCCCTTCCTTTAATCCCCTGATTCTGTACACCCCATTTCATTATTCGCTATCCTTATGGATGTAGATGATGTCATCTCATCTTCACATCGCTCACATCTTTCCATTCATCACCATTTGTCATTCTTTCATTCAATCCAGCCCTTCTTCCCTGTCTTCTTCATTATAAAACTCTGCCTTTTCCTAGCTATTTTTGACATGACATTTTCTCTGTTCTCGCATCGTAAGGAATTCTCTCTCTCTCTCCCTCTCTCTCCCTTCTCTTCTTCTCTCTCTCTCTCTCTCTCTCTTCCTCTCTCTCTCTCTCTCACTCTCTCTCTTCTCCTCCTACCTCTGTCTCTCTCTCTCTGCATCTCACATTCTCTCTCTCTCTCTCCCTCCCTCTCCTTCCTCTCTCTCGCTCTCTCAGTCTCTCTCACTCTCTCTCTTTCTCTCTCTCTCTCTCTCTCTCTCTCTCTCTCTCTCTCTCTCTCTCTCTCTCTCTCTCTCTCTCTCTCTCTCTCTCTCTCTCTCCGTTTTTAAGCGTGGCTTTGTGATGTAGTCCAGAATATAGAAGGGGGTTTGGTGAGCGGACGATGACAGATGGGAGAAAGTGTCGGTGAGGAGGCGGGGGGAGAGAAACTAAAATGGGGATAAAGTGTGGACGTCAAACAAAACCAACAATTCAGCCTCGAAAATGATTTATATAAACACATATGAAAGGCAGCTCAGCGCGAGGTGGATGGAAGACACTTTGTCAGTGAGCGCCATTATTGCTGTGTGTGTTCTCGTGACATGTGTTTTTCTTCTTCATATCTCAGTGGTTAGGCAGTGAGGGGTTGGACGTAGGACATCACCATGGGTCCATTTATTCCACCCTCCTTGAAAACCACAAGTGTTTTTGTGCTGGTGCAAATCCATCTCATCTGCACCTTCATATAGCTGTATGTGCGTGTGCGCGTGTGCGTGCGCGTGTGTGTGTGTCTGTGTGTTTGTCTCTCTCTGATTTGTTGGTGCTTCGACGTCGGTGCTAATGTCCATTGCAATGGGTGCAGGCTCAAAGGTGGTGTGCGTGGTTTCCCCATGCCAAAGCTATTGAGCTGAGTTAATCCATCACGGTCTGAAAAAGGGTGAACCAGAATGAGCTTTCAATCACGGTGACGTAAACCCTCCCCAGGCGAGGTCGAACAGTTTGCTATCACGTGTGAATGCAGCGTCAACAAATCAGAACATTTTGTATCTATGAGTCAAAGAGCAAACAAAACTCAATCTGGTAAACGGGCGTTTCGCTTTCGTTCACTTCACTATTGTTTCTACTAATTCAACTGCTCAGGCAGGATCAACGAGAAGCTAATCAATTTAACTTGAACACAATTGAACCTGCACTAGTAAATTTATCCTGTTTGAAAGACAAGCTAAAACCAGACTGTCTGAACAAGAGACTATAGCTAAGCATGTGGTGTTAGAAAAGTTGCATGCTTAGATGGTGCTACGGACCAAGACAGGGACACACCACACGCACGCACTGCAGCACGCACGCAGGCGGACAGACCGCACCGCACGCACGGCACCGCACGCACGCAACGCACAGCACGCGACGCACGCAGCGCACGCACGCCGACGCAACGCACGCACGCACACACAGCACACACACACACACCACACACACACACACACACACACAAAGAACACAAACACATGTCAAATATAAACAACTGTTTCCCATGGCCTAGCCGAGGAGCATGCATTGCAAACAGCAAGCGAGCTCAAGTGGTAAAGGAATGAACAGTGATATCCCTGCTGTTGAATCCGCCACTTACTGCTCCCTGCTGTATGAGCAGCAACGACGCCAGCCAAATGACTCACACCTGCCAAGCCTAAAGCGGCTTCTTCTTATAGGCTAGCACGAATAAAGGCCATAGTATCACACCAGTAGCCATGGCGGCAACTCCCCACTAAGCCGTCCACTCAAAGGAGCAGGTCGAGAAGCCCATCTTCTCTCCTTCCTCTGGGTGGCTAATAGCAAGGCACTTCCAGCCTCAATGTCCATGTTCAAAGTTCACCAAGGAAGTGAGTCAACTGAGGTGGTTGGTTAGATGTAACTGTTGAGAATCCAATGGTTCCGAGTTAACACTCGTTAGCTGTGAAACGGAGAAACTACACGCCCGACAACCCCATCAGGAAAAAACATACATTCGGCGGAGGGGAACTGATTAAACCAGCGAGAAATTTAATGATCTGTCACTGGAGCGTCACGTTCCTACCGTAATTGGTGGATTATGCGAGGCCTATATGGCCTGAAAAGGAGTCTGTTCAGGAGGCGAGGCATACCCACCCAAGTTGGGAACACACACTAAGTAAACAACCTTCAGCACTTGAAAGAAGAGACACGGGCACACCCATGCACCGAACACAAACACAACACATCAACACACACACACACTTAGGTTACATGGTTCAAGAAAGATGGGAGAAAACCAAACCGATTAACACTGCACATTGTATGTGTGTGAACAGGAGTGTGTGTGTGTGTGGTGTGTGTGTGTGGTGTGTGTGTGTGTGTGTGGTGTGTGTGTGGTGTGTGTCGGTGTGTGTGTGTGTGTGTGTGTGTGTGTGTGTGTGTGTGTGTGTGTGTGTGTGTTGTGTGCAGTGTTTACACTGCAAACATGTGTAAACACTGTTTAAGGTATATCAATGTATAGATAGAGGGAGTAAAATAAGTGAACCTGTGGTCTTGAGAGGGAACTCTTAAAGTGAGACTTGAGTGTGTTGTTCTGTTCCACTGACTTGTCTGCTCCTCCTTAAGGGGGGGACTTTTCATTATTGGCTCTTGTGGGCTTTCCCTGTCTCACTTGGCCAATTGGGTGTTTTTGGGAGAACTCCTTCCGGAGTTCTAGTTCATACTATGTTGGCTTCATAGCCTAAGCAGGCCGCGGCTGACACCAGACGCGGAAATTGTGCTTTGCGGACGCGGTATGAACGCAGCAGTATTCGAAACCGTTGAAAGCAATGAGAGTGGCTACACCAGACGCTGAAACTGAACGTACCGCGCCGACATTTCCGCGTGGAAAATTAAGACATAGACTGGTTTCTATTTTTATTATTTTCCGCGAGGTTTGCGTGGGCCTTTTAACATAGAGTATGGTAATAAATCAATGAAATGTAATGAAAATCATTATATATTTTGCTGTGAATAATGAGGGAATCAATAAATCTGATTATTTCCCAAACCCTCGAGAGCTGTTACTATGGAGATTTAACGTTTTTAACGATTAAAACATTACTTTTCTGTTTGAAGACGAGTGTATAAGATAGATAGTATACGTAGACAGTGTAAGTATACAGATAGCAAGTAGGCCTCGATAGTTGATAGTTCAAGAATGGATGATTATTTATTAATTCATGACGTTGAAAAACGCTTGGTGAACGTTCTATTTCCGCACGAGTGAATTTCCGCGTCTGGTGTAGCCGTAGCGTAACTGAGTTCTTAGACCCCTTAAAGCATTCTTGTGATGGCATGCAAGACATTATATTTCATGGTTCCATTAAAGCCTTATTTTTGTTCCATTGCTTCAACTCAAGCCAACATATCAACATAAGTAAATATCAAGTTTTTTGAGTTAAGATGTTGATGTGTCTTAAGTTAGTGTTCTTCTTCAATTCTTGGCTAATGCTCTATTTTCGTTTCCATCGTCGGATGCAAATGTTTAGCTTTTTATGTATACCAACAGCCCTTTCCACCTCTGTGGGTATGTAAGGGATAATGCCGACGAGGTGTCTATTATCATAAAATTAATGGACGACGGCGGAGGCGTGAACCGTCCCGACGCGAAAGCGGAGGACGGTTGCTTCCGCGAAGTCCATTAATTTTATGATATCGACACCTCGAAGGGCATTATCCCGCTTATACCATGGTCACTTACGAGAAAATACATATTAAATCATTCACTCTGATGTTAAATGTTGTTTTGTTTTTACCGTTAAAATCATAGTGTTTTCACAAGAAGCGGCTGAGCGGACTATTTAATATCTCCTGTCCGCAGGCGTTGCCATGGAAATCTGCCCGGAACATCGCAACGGCGCAACGGCGTATTTGCCGTTGTGATAAATAAACTGTGAAATAACGTATGTTCTGGTGACTCTGTTGCGCCACGGTTACCAAAGCGTTTGAGCCAGCGCAGTCATTTAGAACTGTCATCAGGGCAATTTGACCGGAACATCTTCATAGGTGTCCATTATCACTTTTTAATGGACACCCAGCAGCCAATCAGAATCGAGGATTCACCCAGACCATGGTATAAGTCCCAACGTTCCCGGTGTTTAATGCCACCGCTGCGGCCTGCAGTCACCCCATCTAAAGGCTCTCCAGCAGAAGGAGAACGAGACGGCAGAGTGCAAAAGGCCCCTAATGCGACAGAGCCTGTGTGTTGATTTTCAAAGTGTTCACTCCATTTTTCATCCCAGTATTGCCATTTAACCTCCTAACATGGGAATTATGGTCTGTATCCCTGCTCGCCGTGTGTATGTGAGTCTGTACACGCGATCGTGCTTGTTTTACCGGCTGTTTCTTCACTATTCTCTTCACGCAGTCTTCAGTCAAACTCATTTCCTCTTTTTGCCCTGGGTGCGTAGTTCAGCAGGCTTCAAACAGAGCAGAGTTCAGGAGTTACTACATAATATTTCATTACTATCTCTATTGTGCTTGTGTAATGACGGAAAAGTGCTGTTAAAAAAGCTCTTTGTGGATGTGTAGCAACTTTTATATTAAATATATGCCTTTAGGAATTGTTCTCTGTATGTGATGTCATTCTGATGGGCATCAATGTGTTGATAGATGTGTGAAAAAGATAAGATACGTTATAAAGCAAGTTACTGTCACATATTAAAATTGAAAATCTATTTCACCTTACATGACTAAATAATGTTATAGGTTAAAAGCTGGCTTTATATATATATTTAATATATATGTATACAAGTACAATAAATATATATTATTTTTTTTAATTGCATCAAAAATATTGTGTCTGTAATATATACAACAACGAACAACAAAAAAAAATCTTGCCTGTATGCTATAACTCACCGTTTCAGGGCGATCCAATTCCCCGTTAGAAAACAGGAACGAACCTGATACATAGCAGGAACTGTTTTCCATATCGGGCTGTAAAACTAAAAAAGTTAAGGACTCCCTCCACTAGCCCAAGAAGAAACTGTAAACCATAACAACAAGGAATAGAGAAGAAACACTACTGGGGCTTTTACATCCACTGGTATATTTTATTGTGTTTTTGAATCAATTAGACGGATAGTGTTACAGATTGTTAAAGCCTTTGATTAAGCTTCTATGAATACCAGAATACAACCCGGCAACCACACTCACAGACAACAGGAAAACAATTCAGTCGTCTATATTCAATTGCAATGCTTTTTATCCAATCAAAAAGCAACGCATTCGAGCATGCCAAAAGAAAAGAGCATACAACGAAGAACCTTGCATTAGGGCCCACACAATACAGCAAAACACACGCACCCACACCCACACCCACACACACACACACACACACACACACAGAATCACACACTTCAAAATGTCAACTCAAACACTGACGTCTCCTCCATTCAGCTTCAGTCCTCATCTTGTCTTTATAGCTGAGGGTGAGAATAGATTTCATCGTTTATCTCACATCATTAAACATCTTTCAGCAGTATCCACGTTTCTCACGCTGTCGGAACCTTATTACTTTTTTCATACACTCATCCCCACAATTTATTCTTCTTTGGAAATACATTTTAGCATCAGTTGCCTCAACAAAACATGACTATTCTTTTCTCCATTTTTCTCTGTTTCGGAGGCTAGATGAGTTTGTCAATTTCTTAGGTTGTATGTATTATGTTCGTACACTTAATTAATTCTCAGGAACATAATTATTAAATGCTATGCAAATTAAACATCAATGGGTAAAATAGAAAGCTTTTTAGCATTTTTTCTGTCAATTGGTAGTATTCAAATTTCGATTATACTTAAGATCAGTTTGGATATCCGGGACTTATTTCTCTGATATAATATATACCGTAAGGTCACATTCAATTTTACATTTTTATACCATGTTATGTCCGCATAAGCGGGACGAACAATTGCTGGACACCATCTGTTCCGAACAGTAAGTGTGGGGGTCAGTGAGGGACCCCTCAGGTAGCATGGGGCTTCCTCGTCCTCACAAAGACCGTGTGGTTTCAGGCAATAAAGCAGGATGGTTATTAGCAGTTGTATGTTTTCGTTTGCCTCTTGAGTATTAGACCTTGCCAACTGAGTCCCATAGTTCCAGAGGGAAATGTACGTAATATAAAAAACCTTTATACACACTTTATAACACGAGCTATGATTTCCCTTTTGCATCTACCAATAACGTATTATCTTAAAGGGTCAAAATTGTATCAACTGCCTGCCGACTTTTGTTATTCCTTAAAACTGCGTTGTAGAATAATACTTGAGATAAAACCACATCTAAAGTCCTTTTTTGACATAGATTTGGAGTCCCCGGAGCGCGGCTCAGACCGAAGGAAAACAAACCAGTGTGTGTGGTGTGCTGGCGAGGCCAGGAACAGAGCACTTCCTTCATCGACCACAATAATTAAGACAACGCAAAAAAACAAAACATAAGATAATCATAGTCTCACAAATCAC
>OLKM01003959.1:0-27305 GCA_900291075.1 Melanogrammus aeglefinus | reverse complement strand
CGTTGAGTAATTCTACTTGTCCAGTCTTTTTCAGGATGCCAAGCCTTATGGTGTAGCCCTGCGTTCACACCAAAAGATGCAAAAATAGTTGACGCGCGTCACGATCCCCTTCAAGTGAATGTAGAGACGCGTTTGCTGCTTTGGCTCGCCGCAGCATTTGCTGCGAGAAAAAGAGCGGCAGCAAAATTTGATTTGCGGCGCGTCGAAAATCTGATTTGCAGCGCGGGCATTCCCGTGCCGGGACAGCGGGGCCCGGGCGGCGGGCGCGTTCACGGTATTTTGCGGCGCGCACAATGCCTGGCTCGAGTGGAAATATTTCCACTTTTCCGGCCAGCAAACGCGTGAATGACAGGCCAATCAGCGTTTCAACAGCGTTGCCACTGAGTCGTTGCCACTGAGTGACATGCCGGTAACAGCACAATCAGTAATTGTCGTAAGGCCTACTGAGTGAATGAATAGTGAATCGTAATTATAAAATGAATGAAATTAGTAGTAGTAGACTACTAGTACCTACTATTAGGTAGAATACTAGTGTGATTACTAGACTCCTAGTACTATTACTACTCAGTAGTAGTAGTAGTAGTATATAATATAGTAGTACTGCGTCGTCAGTAAATAATCTCTGTAACGGCTCCGAATGGTCTCATGACGACGAGCATTCCGACGTCTCTCCCTCTTCCACAACAGGTAAAGAGATATGATGCTCGTAATGTCGGCCATGGTTGTGAATGAATTCAGAAGCACCGCGGGAAAAACTTGCCGTGCCGCGAAACTTCACGCGCTGCAAAACTGCGGCCAAAACCTTTGCCGCGCCGCAAAACTTGATTTGCGGCGCCGCAAAACTTCGGCGGCAACGCGTTCGGGCAGCAAATGCATCTTTTGGTGTGAACGCAGCATTAGTAGTAGGCCTAGTAGTAGACTACTAGTACAATTAGTAGACTACTAGTACTATTACTAGTAGTAGTATTACTAGACTACTAGTACTATTACTAGTAGTAGTAGTAGTAGGCTAGTATATATATAGTAGTACTGCGTGTCAGTAATAATCTCTGTACGGCTCCGAATGATCTCATGAACCCATAAACGACGACGAGCATTCCGACGTCTCTCCCTCTTCCACAACAGGTAAAGAGATATGATGCTCGTAATGTCGGCCATGGTTGTGAATGAAATCAGAAGCCACCGCTGGGGAAAAACTTGCCGTGCCGCGAAACTTCACGCACTGCAAAACTGCGGCCAAAACCTTTGCCGCGCCGCAAAACTTTTGCCGCGCCGCAAAACTTGATTTGCGGCGCCGCAAAACTTGATTTGCGGCGCCGCAAAACTTCGGCGGCAACGCGTTCGGGCAGCAAATGCATCTTTTGGTGTGAACGCAGGGTAAGAATAACATTTAGTCATGTTTCAGGTTTCAGACACTTGAATTAAAGAGTTGATTTGTTTGATTCCAGGTAAACAGTGATTATACCGGAATTGAATAACGATATGAAAAGTGGATGTCTAAAGTATTTGTCAAATATTTGTCAATGGTCCTTTAACACAAAGAAACCGAGCAAGCAGTGTTAAACAGAAAAGCAAAAGTATTCTGCTTGAATTTATTCTTGCATTTCCCATCCACATGTGAACCATACATTTTTCCCCAGCAGCTATTCTTGTGAATGAAATATAACTAACGACACAATTTCAGTACGGAGAGACAGATAATTCCTACTGTGTGTAACATTTTATTAAAAAAAAAATACTTTGCACAGCTGACAACCAAATCCTCTGGCTGCTGGGTGAGTGCTTCTTCTCCAACCCTATAACCACCATACAATCCACGAGGGGAAACAGGACATGAGCTAACAGAACATAAATCGCTACCCACACCGCCGTTTTGCTCCCTGTCACCTCTTTCCACATCAGCGACCACAAACAGCGACAAGTAGGAGCAGACAGGCTACTTTCATCGGGATGGAAATAGTGCAGGGCCTGAAAGCACATTATCCCAGTTCATACATTTACGAGAGGATATGAACGCCCGTGGTTGTTCACACACTGTATGGGGGGGGGGGGGGGCGAGAAGAGGTCTTGCTTCAACGTAAAGCCCTGGGGGGGTTTCACTGGAACTGAACATTCGGTGCACAGTGAACAAACCCAGGATTTGTCAAATGGCAGCCACAATCGTAAGGAATATGCACTGATTTTCTGTCAACTTACCTACAAAAAGGTGGTCCTATGCCTTGATAAAATAAAGTAGGCTAGTGGTCATCCAATCAGCACTCGGATGTCTATTTACAGTTATCACTTTATTTTGTTCACTACATTACACATATTAAGCCTGCAGTTTTATCTTAAGCGACTTACAAGAAATGCATTCCACCATGAAGATACAACCCAGAAATTGCAAGAATCCTCAGAGTACATAACTTTAATCAAATAAGAAAACTGACACAAGTGCTACATTTTAGAAACAAGTGATTGAGAATATATTTAATTTCAGGTTTGTTTATAAGCATAACACACAAGTGGTTTCAACCCAACCCAACCCCTACTTTATGTTAATGTGAAGAACTGCTCTATTAATGTCTCTATCATCACATTTCTGCTGTGTGTGTGTGTGTGTGTGTGTGTGTGTGTGTGTGTGTGTGTGTGTGTGTGTGTGTGTGTGTGTGTGTGTGTGTGTGTGTGTGTGTGTGTGTGTGTGTGTGTGTGTGTGTGTGTGTTTATGTTTATGTTTATGTTTATGTTTACATTTCGGGTAGACGCTTTTATCCAAAGCGACTTACAATAAGTACATTTGTCAGAAGAAAGAGAAACTATTTATGGCAATGCAGATTCTAGGTGAACTCTGACCACTTCTACCTTTTATTAACCTAAACATAATTATATTCATGTGGGTTTCTATTTTACTTACCATGTTCAATATACTGGTAACAATAAACAATATCAATATTGGAGGTGGAGGCTGGGGCGGTGGTTGGTGAAACCCCACCGCAGATGTAGTAAATCCAGCTATTCCCTCCAAACCTCCAGCGTGAAAGTCCATGATTCCATAAAGAAGAGGGGGAAACTCATGTGTTGGGTACAATTTCGTACTGAAATTGACTTTTGCTGTGAAGGATTCAAACTCTGCCCTGAAGCACAGTCTGTCCATGCAACGTCCATGTAGGTATGTAGTGTGAACCCCATCGGTCGAGATAATGCGATAATGCTGGAACTGTAATGGTGATTAAGGGCTATACAAATCAAATTTAATTTAATTTAATTTATTGAAAAAATGTTGGGATTAGTCATACCAAAGCGCAGGGGATTACCACAGGGTAGACCTAGGGTTCCTTATGATCACATGGGACCAAGTGAATGGATGAACTTTCACTGGCTGTATTCAGTAACATAACACACTTCATAACACAGATCATGTGGTGAATATTGTTGGCTGAAAGATATCTCTTTAATATATCTCAGACAAACTTGAGCAAGAGCATGTGGATATTATTCACTTATTGCAACTCATTGTCCATGAATGAATACAGGAAATAAATCCAATAATGTTATGTAACCCGAAGCAGCTCAAAAAATATTAAATATTCGAACAATTAAAAATTGTGATGGAACAAACTGCATTTGGATGAGTTGGTATCCAAATGTTTGTGTCAATGATGCAGTTCTCCATTAGTTCACTATTTTGGTTTCAGAGTTTAAATGATGTGCTACCTGTGTTCCTTCCTCAACCTTTATATTCCTTTGATCGAAACTCGATCTTTGATCGAGTACAGATGTATGCATTGTGCCAATGGGACTGTTTATACAGTTTCTCTCAGTTTCTCTACAGAACCACCAAACGGAAACCCACCAAAAACAATCGTTTTGGTGACGGGATGACATTATAATAGAATCACTTAACAAAGATGTGTCCCTGTCAGCATTTATGTCACACACACATCTAGATCAGTTTGAGAGAAATCGAGAAGGAAAGCACAATGTCAATCTTCAGGACATATTTTTGCATTTGTAACAACCACAGAAACAATAGAATAAAAAGCAATCTCCCAGATATGCCGGATGTCACCAACAGTGATCTTGAGTGCCTTGTTTAACCATCCTAATTTCAATGATACGGTCTCATCAGACCTATCACACGCCTCCTGCACCAAAACCCAGTGACATAAAAAGCTTCAAATGAATTTTCAAAGATAATCACGGAATAGGCAGATAAGGTTTCATCTTCATCATAATGGAGGCCTTCCGGCTTTTTAGTTTCTCCCACTTTGATTGCACAAATCAACACCTATATGCACACACACACACACACACACACACGCATGCACACACACACACACACACACACACACACACACACACACACACACACACACACACACACACACACACACACACACACACACACACACGTGTACATACACACACACAGCATGAATAAATTCCTTCCTTTCTTCTCTAAACATATGTCCATTCCTCTTCTGTAGTATGAGTAGGCTATTATTAAATGGTGTATTTGAGCTAACTTTTTTCTTTTGTTCTAACTGAATTAAAGGGTTAATTTGATTGCTTCATCTCATCGGTGCTGCATCTCCTGAGGCACCATACTGCTTCTCCTTTGTTGAGTAAGAGTCGCATAAAGTGCTTGAAGAATTACATGAGCAGGTTGACCACTTGATGTAATAATCTTTCATCAGTTGTTTTGAGTTTGCGTTAATCGTCTCATGTCAGTTTCCTCTCTGTGTAGGATGCATGTGGTTGAATTAACTTAGGCCAAAGGAAGATATTCGGAGTAACACGAGTCAATCTGCATATATTAGCCTGATATAGATGAAAGCGTTCGCAAAACAATGTCAGATTCATGGAATAGAATCTGTGAGCAGATTTGCCACTCCTCTGCATATAGTACTGCAGCTGTTTACTCAAGCTGAAGGTCATCACGTGTCCTTGTTGTGCTAACTTGTTGAGCTTAATTAGTCATGAATAATTTGTTTCAGTAGTGCTGGATTGATAAGGCCAGTTTCCGAGGGATTTGATTCAAACCAACACACAAAGCTTATCAAGCCTCCTTGATAGCAACTCGGCCTATGGGTCCAGTCTTGTCTTAACCCGGGGTCGAGGCAAAAGCTCATCCTAGCCCATGCACAACATGGCTGCTTTACATGAGTTATAATGTCAATGGTAATTGGCAGGAGCATTACTGAGTTTCTTATTTTCACCACAGCTAAATCATAGCAAAATATGCCATCAGTATTTGAATACACAGGAGGAAAATCTTTCCGAAATACGGCCATGGTTAACGGACATTTGTATTGCCTACTGTACTCTATAGCTACAGATTCTAAACTTTCCTTTTGTAACTTTTCTACTGCAGCCCATTATTCCATAAAAAATATCTGAACTAGAAAGTTTCTCAGGGATAAAAACGAGGCCATTCACGAGTGAATCCATCCAGGGAATTTGTCCATAAATCATTTTACTCTGGTCCATGGTTGGCAGTTTGACAACAGTTGCTGTTGTCTGAAAACATTGAAGCATCTAAATGAAGACTGCAACTCATGCCACTAGAGATTGCTAATGTTAAATCGTATATAGGTTAAAGGCAGGTTAAAATGCAGCCATTAAAAGTAGCTTTAACATATTCCTATTTCATATTCCGCTCTCTCTAATGAAGTGCTCTGTAACGTAATCAGTTATCTGGTGCATAAATTCAGTATCTTCATTATCTGCTGGCTGTAGCCAATGTCTGTCAGAGTCACTATTACACAGAAATAAGGCTGATAATTGCTTACAGAAATAGGCAAAAATATTGATTTGCCTTCCTCAACCAACTATTACATCACACCATCACATTACATTAGTCCCATTGTGGGAAGGAAAGTGAGGAAGGGACAAAAGAAAAAAGTAAGTGACGTTTGTCAAAAGATGAATTCAGCGAGCGTTTTACACTAACAATTGGTGTGGATCAATAGACAGCTGTGTTTAGAATGTTCTGTCAAGCAGATATTGTGGTGACAGTGACCAATCAATGTAGATTAACCTTACACTCTGTATTGTTTGCTGTGATAGTAGGCCGAAAATGGGTCAATATTCCTTTCAGGCAAATAGGTAAGACAGCCATTCTGGCTTGTATGCCGCAGATTGTTTAGATAACGAGTCCACCCTGCTCCCCCCAAATTTCACTTTTCTCATAAGAGATTGTCCAAGGTCTTGCGTCTACTGACATACCAGGTCCATACAGACACAAACATCAAACATACTCACAAGCACTTTGGTTCTCTTGAAGCCACTTTAAAAATGCATTAAATTGTTATTATCATTATAATTAAAACATTTTCACAGAATCAACAAATTAGCTTAAATTTCGTGCGGATGCTCTGTGGACATGCCGTATTCAGAGTTATAATGGATTCGTTAAAGAGTCTAAAAATCTGTGATAATGTGTAATTTATTGAAAAGAATATTCAATCAATCACATTTAAAGTTGTGTGGTCAGGTGATCAGGGACTGGACTACTGACCTACTAACCTACTAACTACTAACCTCCTCAACACCTGTGCAAAAATGGTGTGTCGATAGCTTTGAAAATTACATCACAGTGTAAAATGTAATAAATGCTAAGCTTAGGGCTATAATGCTCCATTTCCATCGCAAGTCCACCTCAGAAAGGGGCAGAAATCTGAAACTTGCCAGGAACATAGAGGACATCTTCCCTCATCGTTTGTTAAAGGTCTTCACGACGTCAGAGTCAATTTCAGTAATTGATCTTAAGTGTAATACACAAATGTGGTATGGCATATGTGCACATGTGTGTTTTTGAGAGTGAAAAACAACTCAACTGAAAAACAGAGTTGAAGAGCAAAGACCGGCCCCCGACGAAGGCATATACGTCTGGGATTATGACGACACCTGTGATTCCCTTGAAAAGGGAGGCCGCTGGGAAAGGCGAAGCGTGGGCTGTGAAACCTCAGGGAACCGTTTGCAGTCCTAGTTATTATTTATATTATACAATTTCTTATCACGTTACTTTTGACCCAGAACTTTGAACATCATGGCGTCCAGTGCGTTCCACATGGAGCCCAAACTAAACATCTCAGCATGCGGCTCCTACAGCAACCTAGACAATTTACTCGTTACCAATGCCCTTGTCTCTGCATGACTTGATCACTGTCACTGCCACTCTAGTAACCCAAAGGTCACTCTCTCCCCTAAACGATTTAGGGCGCCACACTCAGCCCGGGAAATTAAACTCACATTCATTGGCTCTCTGTTACATTTATGGTCAGGCATGCTGACCCCCCCCCCCCCCCCCACACACACACACACACACACACACACACACACACACACACACACACACACACACACACACACACACACACACACACACACACACACACGCACACGCGCACACACAATACCCAATGCTAAGACCCTCGTCCATCTCTTTAGAATGAGCCAGATTAGTGTTGCAGCATGGTGGTAAGGCACAGTCACCAGCTCCCGTTTATTTCCAATCTAGGACCACCAGGGCCAACAAATGCGTAGAAGAAGCCTTAGGATGCAGAGAATGATGAAAATAAATCATAAATCTTGAAGATATATACATATACAAGACACAATATCTACTGTTCCATCTGACTTCAAGGCCACGCATCGATACATGTGTTGGATAATGAAGTCCCCTCGCCCACCTTTCGCGCAACAACAAAGCACTTTCCTCACCTTCCTGTGGCATAGAACACACTGCGCCTCCCACACTGATCCACGGCAGAGCCACAGAGGCCGCCACTGGGTGATGACTTCAAACCATTAGGTAACATAGACAGGCCTTATCCACTGCCCTACTGAACGTCTCGAACCTCTGTGGTTCCTAACCCTTCCTAATTACCACTCTGCAGCATTTGGTCCTGGAACGCAAGCCCTTATCCAACATCATCTACATAGCCAAACATGTTGAAGAATCCCTATGATAGAAAGAGTTGAACATCTAAAGGTACTTCAGGAGTCAATTAACATATGCCCCCCCCCCCCCCCCCCCCCCGGTGTGCATTACAAATCTTTTGCTAGAATTAGCATTTGACCCTCTCATCTTAGGCCCCGTCCACACGAACCCGGTTTTTTTGAAACCGTGTGTTTCTCTACGCGGTTTCGCCGTTCGCCCACACGTAACCGCAGTTGTCGGCTCCTGAAACCGGAGTTTTTTGTAACCGGAGTCCAGGGGTGAACTTTTCGAAAACTCCGGGTTTCAGCCAGACACACGTGTGGACAGGAAAACCGCAGTTTTTTTGGTTCCTTGTCGAACATTGTTTGATGTCACACTGCGACGGTGAACAGTATAAGTAGTATCCATGGAGACCAATGTATCACTTGACTATCATCAGATCATCAGATTATCATCTTGGACTGACACGACTCCCAATCAACATTTTCTTGAATTCTTCTTATTTTATTCATGAGTAACAGTGAGAAGTAACTCAACTTCGCTGTCCGTCTACACGAAGGAATCTGCCCGGCCTCGGTTCGCCATTGTTGTTTTTCCGGTATGAATTTTTCCAGCCTTGTGATTGGCTAAATGGCCTTCCTGTTTGGAGTGCTATCGCCACCTACTGCTTTGGAATGCACGTTTGAGGCGGATTTGCGGTCTCGTGTGGACAGAGTTATTTTTTATCAAACCGGTGGTGTGGACGCAAAAAAAATTTTAACCGGGGTCCATAAAAGTTTGGTTTCAAAAATACCCGGGTTCGTGTGGACGGGGCCTTAATCAGATCTCCATCATGGTTCCCCTGTTCCGCTGTTCTTCCTTCTGACAGAAGCCCGCTACAGTAGTGCGTGCCTCTCTGTCTGTCTGTCTGTAGTAGACGTTGAGTAGGTAAGTAAGGAATGCCGAAATTAAAGAAAGGTGTGGGGGATGAGAATGCCGCGTTTCCACTGCAGGGAGTGGTACGGTTCGGATCGCGTCAGTTCGGTATGGGAGGAAGCGGAATAGCCCAGGGCCCCGTTTCCCGATATCGATGGATCTTTGCTCGTACGATCATTCTACCGAAGGATCTTTCGACTCATCGGTAATTTCTTTGGAGCGTTTCCCGAAACTCCTCTTAACATGAACGCGCATTCGCTGCACTCACGACGTTCGTAGGAATGTCTGTCCACTGACATGGTGTTGAAACGGGCTATGACGCAGGGGGAGACGCAGGAATGTCGCAGGAAAATGGGGTTAAAAAGGGTTAAAATATCTGTCCATCAAGGCCAACCGCAGAGTAGCCTACGAAAAGAATAGAGGCAATAATATGAATGCTAAAGATATTAAAATACAATTGATTAGGCCTAGGCCGACATATACTGTATATCAGTCCTAATCCTGAACGCACTGTGCATACATTTATTCACGGGATTTCCCCCTCTGAAATAATTCCATATTACAAAAATCCAAAATAGCTTGTGACAACTAGCTACATTTATCTTTATGTGCTGAGTGATTTCTGAAACATACTTAAGAGAGCCGACTTTATCTGATTCCGCATAAGGTTTCATTGATTGGCTCTCTAGTAGAGAATATTTGTAGACATAAAAAATGCAAAGTTTCATTCATTCATGATCATTCAAAGACGGCTATTGCTGACCCGATTAGGAGAGCTTGGTGAAGTAGGCTATTGGCGTTCGAGTTATGGTTCCATATTCCGTATTGGACTTAAATATGGGCTATTATGACACGGCTCTTCTCCATGCCGTGGAACGCTCCGTTCACTTCATGGGCCCTTCACAACAACGCCAACTTCTTCGGTTTGATAAGCGACGTCAACGTCTTTGGCTAACTATTTCTCTGCTGAATCAACACTACGTACCGGTAACAAATAAATTGTAAAAAGACGCCTTGTGAAGTTATCTTTTCGTTTGGCAAGTAGCCGCTCATTATCGAAAATAAGCCCCGCCTTCAGGGCGAAGCGCCTCCGTGTCCCGTCGGTGTCCGGTTCGCCCTGTCTGGGATAGTTTCCCGATAATGACCGGCGTTCTTTTATCCCACTTAACGTCAATATTACTCTGCATGTGGAAGGGAAAATAGCTTTATTTATAATTACAATAGGCCTATTATGCTGCTGTATTTTCAGAGACCCCCACAGATATTTGAGTTTGCTGCTTTCATGGGAGCTCAGCTGGCTCCCACCTCACTCGAACCCTGGCTATAGGTCTTTTTACACTGCCGAGCCGGTTCGGTCGCAGCTTGGCACGCCCTGCGATTTCACCTTCTTATCTTTCCTGTGTAAAACCGAGGGGGTCAAATCCCCCGTTCGTCACGGCGCAGGGTTTGGTCATGGGGAAGGCGGGGCTGTGCACGGAGTCTCTGACCTCTTTAGAATAATTATTGCATACTCCCGAATGTTTTCATTTTTTTTATGAATGAAGACACCCGCATGCAATAATGAGTTCACTCTGAGTGTAGAAACGCGATTAACTATGGTCAGGGATGTTTGTTACTGTCTGGGTCCAATAAATAGTGAACTTCACAGCCTCACCGAAGCGCCTATGTGCTTAATGCAAACAATCGCAACAAAAAACGCCTGCAGAAATTCTCCGACACCCGCTGGTCTCAGCATGATCTTCTTGATCAATATGAGGACATTTTAACCACGATGGTTGAATTCAAATCTGAGGAAGACAGCAAATGCAGCTCGAAAGCGACCTCCCACACAATATGGAATCATTTGATTTTATTGTGACGTGGCGTTTGATCGGTGCATTTCGGCTGCATATGTATTTTTGGAATTTTTAATTGCTGCAATAATGCTGTTGTTGACTTCTAACATCTATTTTTGCTGTTTAAATCAGTCGTCTTTGAGTAGGCCGGTGGTAACACTGTTTTTGGTTGCGAAATGGCTCAAGCTGGGCATTCCGTGGTATAGGATGTATTTTAATAAAACGCATCCAATACTAGGAATGTCCGCTGGTGACGCCACTGAGGCTATAGTAGGCTAACGACGTCTATACAGTGTCCTACGAGTACCCTGGAGTACTCGTTAGCTACGAGCGTTTTTCTGAAGTTCGTTACCAACGATGCTTTCGGGAAACGGTGTGAAAACTGTAAGATGCTCGTACGACGCACTTATCGATCCACTTAGGCTAAAGATGCTTTCGGGAAACGGGGCCCAGGTCAGTTCCGAGGTTGCGTTTCCACCGCCAACAGTACCCTTTATGGTAGGCGTACGTAAACATTGTGACATCATAGCAGCGCAGAGGAACGTCTCTATGGCGAGTGGATAGTGCCAAATCAAGGATTACCAGGAGAAGGAGAAGGAGCAACCTCCCCTCCCGTCGCCGTCTGAACGTGTGGATTTTTGAATGGGAGTGGATGGGACAGCAGATCAGAGACAGGCGTCGACGTCACAGCACGTGCACTGAAGGAACGTGTGAAGGCGGTGACGTGACGGCGGCGTATGTAAGAATTACCAACAAATTTACGCCTGCTCTGGACGTCTGGACTAGGACGTGTGAAACCCACGTCTATGGCGAGTGGATCGTGCCAAATCTAGGATTACCAGGAGAAGGAGTATGGCGAGTGGATCGTGCCAAATCTAGGATTACCAGGAGAAGGAGAAGGAGCAACCTCCCCTCCCGTCGCCGTCTGAACGTGTGGATTTTTGAATGGGAGTGGACGGGGCAGCAAATCAGAGACAGGCGTCGACGTCACAGCACGTTCACTGAAGGAACGTGTGAAGGCGGTGAGGTGACGGCGGCGTATGTAAGAATTACCAACAAATTTACGCCTGCTCAGGACGTCTGGACTAGGACGTGTGAAACCCACGTCGCCCCATTTACGCGCGTGTCTTCAGTTTGTTTACTCAGCAATGAAGACATTTTCCAAGACGAACATTTTTCATTTAGGGCCTAAAATGGAAACAGTAAAGTTAATCAATAAAGCTAAGCATAATTGACCACAAGGTAATATTTTTCATCCTTGTGTATGACTAGCCATCAATTTGTACAATTTGTGAATATCCAACAACTGGCAACAATGCACTTAATTTTTCATGTGGGTATAATGTTTTTAGTGTATGAAGTGCTTGCAAACGTAGCCTACTGTTGAGTTAGTAATGTAGGCTAACAATCCCACATCCATTATAAATGCTCTGTCTTTTTCATTAGGCCTGTGTTAATCTGAAAACAGTAGGATTGAATAATTATGTTGTTTTTAAGAAATCTTGTAAGACATTGTTTTACTGTTTAATTTTCATTGGATATAAGAAAGTAGGGATAAGTAGTATAAAATAACATGACGCCGTGGACTGGTCTTCCTCCTCTGTCCTCTCCAATTTTTTCAGTCACCAGCCGCCATTTTTTCAGTCACCAGCCGCCACTGTTCCCTATATACAATATAGCCTATTAGGGTGTTTTGTAGGGGAAAAAAACAAAACAATAAACTCAACTTAATGTCTGTGTGAAAGAAAATGAAAATAATTTAAGATCGCAGTACATTAGAGTCACGACGGCGTAGGTGAGGCGGGCGTAGGTGAGGCGACGTAGGCTACTTATCCACACGTAGGTGAGACGTCAATTCCACACGACAGTCTCCTTAGGCTGGGGAACCGTGGCACTATCCACTCGCCATACGTCTCCACCTCCTTGTTCGCCCAAGCAAGCGTTTTACGCGACACGTTCTCAGCGTTCAACCGTCAAACTCAGTGCAGTGCAGGGGTGAACGAGGAGAAAGTGATTGTTGCCGTTTGCGATTCCCGGAGCTCTATAGTATATAATATAATTGTATATAATTATCACGGCCAAAAGCTCTGTGCGCCTCCGGAGTCCGGATGGTCGTAGCGTTGGGAGCTCTCATAGGGTGTGTTCGAAACCGCATACTTGCTTACTGCTTACTACCTACTAAATATTTGGCTTACTTCTCGAATCCTTAAATAATGATTGAGTAATCCATTTGAGTAATCGACGTTCAGAAGACCGTCCGTACTTAACCACCTCAGATGACGTGAATCAAATGGCGCTTTTCCACTACACTTTTCCAGCACGACTCGCCTCGACTCGCCTCGCCTCGGCTCGCCTCGACTCGGCCACGTTCCTTTTCCATTACAAAAAGTACCTACTCAACGTGGGCGGGGTCGTCATAGCACGGCGGTGCGAAACTGCGTGACACAAGGGATATGTTCTATGCGCGACACAAAACACAAACACAAACAATGGAGGGACATGGAGGCAGTGGTGTACTTGCTGCTCGTTCTGTGGGTTTTGTCACAAACAAAGCAAAAGAAGATAGTAGTCAGAAAAGGCTGCAGGCGGCGAGACAAAACACAACAGAAAAGTACAGGAGAGTTTTGGAAGCCGTACAGCAGTATGAAGCCGAAGATGAGACGAGTGACGACACTCTCTGACCAATCAGCGGCCAGCAGTGTGTCGACGTCACATTTTAGTACCGGCTTGACTCGCTTGGAACCTCACCAGAGCAGGTACTAAAATAGTACCTGGTACCAGGTACTTTCCCTAGTGGAAACGCAAAAAGAACCGAGGCGAGTCGAGGCGAGTCGAGGCGAGTCGCGCTGGAAAGGTGTAGTGGAAAAGCGCCAAAAATGACGTGTCAATAACCTACCGGCCGGGCGCCGTTAATAAATATTATAAATAAATATATAAACGCCACATTTAACGTCACAGTACACCTTCAACCTAAGGATTTGCGGTGATATGTTAAAACAATTATTAAACAATTATTAAAAAAAATGATTAATTATTTTATATTATTCTTTTCTATTGTCTGATTTTCCCGCGTTTCGTCTTCTTTGTCCTAATGCTAGATTGCCAGTTAATACAGTTAATACAGAATATATACTTACCTGCATACCTAGCCTACAGATAAATAGACCGATAGATTTAGTTAGATTAGACAGACAGCCTTTTATATTTCCATTTTTGATTTAGATTTTATATATTTTCCAATCATTTTGATAGATTTGTTATTTTATTGTTTTATCATCGCGTTCGTTCGTTCGTAAAATGTACCTGACCAGCCGTAGGAGAGCCGCAGCAGCACGGGACGAAGGAGGGAGAGTCAGCTCGCCGTCGGTACATGGTTGCCGGTGTACGGACATTTATGTTGTGGCACTGAAGTAAAGTTACCCTATTTGTTAGGTAAACTGTATCAAAGTGCTGTCAACAATTGATAAGAGTATGGCAATCCTAGATTACTATCTATTTGAGCGTTCTAAGAACACCGCTTCATTTTTTCTCCTCACAGACTAATAATGAGAAGCCTACAGTAGTGATAAGAATAAATAGTCATTGTTAATGTAATACTGATCAATACACTTGATATGAATACTATTCATAATATGGCAGAAACCATAGGAAGAAGCATTTACAGGCTATAAGACAGTAGGAATACATTTAAATAAATAATCTAATAGCCTATACATAGTAAGAATAAATAGATATGAATAAATCATTATTAACGCAGTACACAAATAATTTGATGTGATTAAATGCTTTAATATATATAAGAACATACATTTTAAATAAACAATGAACAAAATAAATAAATAAATACATGATTGGAATAAAATAATGATATTGAATGTATAATTTATAATTTACAGGTTTGGTGCAAGAGGGCCATATTCCAGGTCTGAAACATTCATGTTCCCCTGGTGGCGCCTCCTACTTTGAAAGACGGTGACCTAAGGAAGGACTTCCGCCTTTCCAGGCCTACGCTGGATAGCCTTGGTCCACCGTCTCCAGGGGGCTACGGGTCGGACCACGGGTGGGGGAAGGCCTTTGAGGTGCTGGTGTTCCTGTTCTGGCTGGCGTGTGGAACGTCCTTTCGAGTGGTGTCGGAGGCCTTCGACATTCCCCGCACGACATGCCACGATTTGGTTCATAGGGTGAGCAAAGGCATCCAACAAATTTTCAGGCAGCAGATCCACTTTCCGAGCAGGGATGAGCTGCCAGAAATTGGGGCTGGGTTCCAGCAGCTGGCAGGATCCCCGGCTTTTGGCAATGTGGCAGGGGCCATTGATGGATGCCACGTTCGCATTGTGCCCCCTGGAGCCTTTGCTGCAGATTATTTCAACCGAAAGCTGTTCCACTCCATAACAGTTTCAGGCCATCTGCGACCATATAAGGTCGCTTTTTGGATGTGCACGTGGGCTTCCTGGCTCGGTGCACGACGGCCAGGGGTCCTGAAGAGCAGCCCTTTTCTACGTGCACCAGCTTTACCCCCCTCCAGGTTGGTTGCCTCCTTTGGCGACGAGAGGTATCCTTGCTGGCTCAGCCGATCCGTCTGCTGACCCCCTACCGGGAGCCTGTCCGCAACGCTGTCCAGGGCCGCTATAATGCAAAGATGTCGAGGGCAAGGTGTGTGTGGTGGAGAGGGCCTTTGGGGTGCTGAAGACCAGTGGCGCTCCATCTTTTTTAAAGGCCCTTGAGGTGAAGGTGGAGGTTTTGTGTCGGAGGTGATCATTCGACTGCCTCTTCCTGCACAAACCTGTGCATCGGCACTGGGACATCCTGGAGCCTGAGGAGGAGGACGACGACAACGGAGATGGGGATGAGGTTGCCCAAGAGTGCCAGCAGCAGTCGGGGGACACTCTTCGGGACAGACTCGCAGCTCTGCAGTGTCTGCTGCTCCTGCTCCTGAGCTCAGGATTCCTGTTCTTCTGGAACATGATTATTGGTTGATTATTCTTGTAAAATATAAAAACAATATAAAAAACATAAAAAAAAATATGTTTAATAGTTTATAGCACACAAATGTAAATAGATATAAATGATAACAAATAAATGTAGTTATATTGTTTTGTTTTTTTTACTTCAGTTTGATTTTTCTGATCAGTTTTAATTAGATCTAACATGATAACCAATTAATGTACATAGTTATATTTGATATCTCTTTTATTCTAGCCAAATCAATGCTTGTTATTGTACATATTTGGCATGTTTTTCATTTCACCTTTGATTTTTCTGATCAGGTTTTAATTAAGATCTAACATGATAACCAATTAATGTACATAGTTATATTGATATCTCCTTTATTCTAGCCAAATCAATGCTTGTTATTGTACATATTTGGCATGTTTTTCATTCACCTTTGATTTTTCTGATCAGTTTTAATTAGATCTAACATGATAACCAATTAATGTACATAGTTATATTGATATCTCTTTATTCTAGCCAAATCAATGCTTGTTATTGTACATATTTGGCATGTTTTTCATTCACCTTTGATTTTTCTGATCAGTTTTAATTAGATCTAACATGATAACTAAATCATAAATTAAATCATTTAATTATATTATATTTCAATATCATGTTATTACTGCCTCCCTTTACTCTTTATAATCCTTCAGAATTATGTGCAACAAAAGAGGAAACGGTTCAAATAGACTTTCTTTAATATTGTTTTGTTATGGCCTCTAAGAGGGCAAGCAGCCTTTCCTCCCTGGCCATATTTTCCCTGTCCCTCTCCGCTCTCTCTCTTCTTTCCTCTCTTTGCCTCGCATCCATCCATTCTCGCCACTCTCTCTCTCTCCTTCTGTCTTTCCTCTCTCTTTTCTCTCTCCTTCCTCTCTTCTCTCTGTAGTTCCTCTCTCTCTTTCTGCTCCTCT
Source organism: Melanogrammus aeglefinus (assembly GCA_900291075.1). Taxonomy (NCBI): domain Eukaryota; kingdom Metazoa; phylum Chordata; class Actinopteri; order Gadiformes; family Gadidae; genus Melanogrammus; species Melanogrammus aeglefinus. The sequence continues at coordinate 10,728 of OLKM01003959.1, read as the reverse complement.
CTCTCTTCCGCTCTCCTTTCCTTTTCCTCTTCCTTCTCTTCCATTTTCCTAACATAGGAGAGCCACTCCGGCTCCCTCTTTCGTTTGGAGCACGGAGTGGACTCCCCCTCTTCCTCCTGAGGAGAGGCCACTGCAGCAGAGTTTGTTCCCATGGCTGAGGAGATGGGGTTTGGTGGAGTGATCGCTGGGCGGTGCCCCATCACCTCATCCATGAGAACAAACCACTTCCAGTTTGCTGCAGTGGCCTCTCCTCCCTCTGTGCTTACGCCCGTCCTTGGGGCTTTCAATTCCTAAAACAAAGAAACATATGATAACTATGATTCACAGGTTACAACGTTAGTTCGCTGTGGCCTTTTTTTATTCATCAGCTACGTTATGTGGTTACTGGGATCTGAAATGCACTATACAAGCCCTCCAGATTTTCTTTTTGAAGAGATTACGGATAAACCAGTTTTGCTTTTTCAGGAGCTTTTCTTTTTTAAGGCAAGCTAAGGTAAAATATGAAACTTGGACTCACCTTGTATTTTTGTTTTAAATTCTCCCACTTTTTTTTTGCACAGAGGGCCTCTACTTTCCCCTCCAGCTCCATGTCCTTTATATTAGGTCCTACACAAATAACATTGGTTCAAATTAGCATAAACTTATGAAAGGGGCAACTTAAACTAACTCGTCTCATCCAATAGCCTATTTTTACAAACACACTTCTCATGAGAGCACAAAGGTAACCCTCAACCCTTTGGTATATTTTCGTGCCTCTATATAAAACGTAAGATGACACATAGAAATAACACAATTGACAAGTGGTGTCTTACTGAAATCCGGACATGGAGGCATTGCGCCTTCCCGTGAAGAACACATCATTGGCCCCTCTCCACCTGATAAGTGCCTCCGTGTCTTCATCAGTCCCTTAAACGATCAATAACGCACATACTTGTTATCGATGGTAGCAGGGGGATAGAAACGCAGCTGGTGACGTTAATTAATTAAAACTACGGTAATATCACTTGCATTACTGTTACCCGTTTATTTACATGCTATATAGCTATCAACAGGCCGACCCTTTAGTCATCAAGAACGGTAACTTTAAACACATGTTGGACTACAACAAAGCTACGTTCATCCTAAAAAATCTAATCAATCAAATATATGTTGACCATATACGATCGGTAATAGACGATTCACTTACATCGGTATGGCTGTGGGCTCTGCTGCGGCTCCGTGTTTCGCGCCATTGCTTCCATTTTCTTTTTGAATAGACGCAGTGCATTCTGGGGCAGTTGAGTACGTCTAGTAAGCTAGCGATGCTTACTCAAAATCTTTCCGGAAGTAGAAGACATTCGGATCCTACTCGCTTACCTAAACTCGCTTACTAATTTCTCGCTTACTCAATTTGACGTCATAGTTAGTAAGCGTAGTAAGCAAGTATGCGGTTTCGAACACACCCATAGATTGGGCTTCTCGGAGTTTGTTTACCGGCGTTGCTATGGTTTCCGGTCTTGTGTGTTCCAATGGTTTATTAGGTAGGCCCATAATAAATCTCTGTCTAATCAATACTTCATTCTCTTCCGTGGTCATTACAATATTATGAATAGACTGTGTCGGGTCCTCCGACTTCTCTCCCTCTTCCACAAAAGGTAAAGACAATAATATGGTGGTTATCGTGTTGTTGCACAACATATTCGACAAATCTTGCACAGCGACAGATTATGATTTGTGGCGCTACAAAACTTCGGCGACAACGCAAACGGGCGACAAATGTCGCGTTTGGTGTGAATGCAGGCTACTGTTTGTTTGTTTTATCTCACGTCACCCGGAAGTGACGATTCTGTCGACCAATCAACGTAGGGGATGTGTAGCTCGAATTTTCCGGCACCCTTTCAGGCGTCTCAGTAGCCTACCCCAACGGAGGAGTACTGAAGACGAGGGCAAAACGAGTACGGCTCAGTCCGGGTCACGCCCACTTTTGGCAGTGGAAACGCAATCCTTACCGCACTTTTGCGAACCGAACCGTACCGCACCTTGCAGTGAAAACACAGAATTAGGTGCTGACTTCTTAGATTACAGTATTGGTGTTTTGTTTCCACAACCTTGTGTCTATGTATATACGCACCGATTTTAAAACAAAAATGGTCCCTCACTGTTGGTTTAGAAAATGACAAAGGCAGAGGGTGAATATAGCAAAGAATAGAATTCCGGCCAATTACTGTTTGTTTCATGTGCAAAGATTAGCATTGACATTTAGCTTTCTCTCACACTAACAGGAAAGAACACTTCCCCAGCAACGCCCCCCCCCCCCCCCCTCCCCCCCCAACACACGAGCATCACCAGCACCACCAACCCCACAAGCACCTGCAGATCCCCAGCTAGGCACCCACGAAACATCCATTATCTCCAACGCCGTACTGCTCCTCCATTGCTAGCTCAAGCCTTGATCTGGCGCACGGTTCGAGGGCTTTTCCAGTGAATCGAATCCCTACAAGGCATCGGGGCTTTACTGTTCATGAATCACTCAGCGGTCAAGTTCTGTTTTGGCCATCCATTGGATGGTTGGATGGTGTGAGTGAGACAAAGAAGCATTGACATTACTGAGGGGATGTTCCAACTATCTTGTGAATCTCGTGTAAAGTTACTTAATATGATTTTGTGATCGAGGACATTAAGACCTCATGAAAAGCTTTTATTTTGTGCCTTTCATGGTGATGATGATATGCCCGCAAATATATAAATGTTGCATTTAAGGAGGGGATACACTGAACCTATATTCTATATATGTTTGTGTGTGTGTGTGTGTGTGTGTGTGTGTGTGTGTGTGTGTGTGTGTGTGTGTGTGTGTGTGTGTGTGTGTGTGTGTGTGTGTGTGTGTGTGTGTGTGTGTGTGTGTGTGTGTGTGTGAATCACTCAGCGGTCAAGTTCTGTATTGGCCATCCGATGGTTGGATGGTGTGAGTGAGACAAAGAAGCATTGACATTACTGAGGGGATGTTCCATCTATCTTGTGATCCTCGTATAGTGTGTGTGTGTGTGTGTGTGTGTGTGTGTGGTGTGTGTGTGTGTGTGTGTGTGTGTGTGTGTGTGTGTGTGTGTGTGTGTGTGTGTGTGTGTGTGTGTGTGTGTGTGTGTGTGTGTGTGTGGTGAGCGTGGACGAGAGGAGAGGCACCACTAGGGATGATGAGTGAGAAGGGGAGAGGGGCTGTGGAGAGCGAGAGGCAGAGAGGGATGGGAATAACGGTAACAGAGAGAAGGGAGAGAGAGAGAGAGAGAGAGATAGAGCAGTTTATGAACACCAGGTAGCAGCTTGTCTGTCTGGGTTTCTGTCCCGCCTCAAGCCCACCATCCACTGCCTCTCCTGGAGCCGTACTGTATATCAGAGAGGGAGAGAGGGAGGGAGAGAGGGAGGGATTGTGTGTGTGTGAGAGAGAGGGAGGGACTGTTGGGAGAGAGGGACTGTTTGGGAGAGGGAGAGAGGAAGAGACTGTATTTGGGTGAGAGAGAGAAGGAGGGACTGTTTGGGAGAAAGAGAGGGAGAGAATGTATGTGTGAGAGAGAGCGGGAGGGACTGTTTTGGAGATTGCGAGGGAGGGAGGGAGAGAATGTGTGTGTGAGAGAGAGAGAGAGAGGGAGGGACTGTTTCGGAGAGAGACCCTGGGTTGCTGACGGCTTCACAAACACTACAGCCACCACCACCACCACCACCACACTGCTCTGCAGCATGCGCTGTGCCATGCTTTGGTGCCGCGCTGGTGGTCGCGCAGCCAGCCGTGGTCATGGAGAGGATGCTTAGCAGTCATGCTCCGGAGCGGAACCTAGAGAGACGCTTTCAGGAAGACTTTGGCGCAACCTCCCAGCAAGGTAAGACGACAGGCGCTCTCTCTCCCTCCTATCTTTGTTTGATTCACTTCATCTCTTTGAATATCTGAGAAGTATTTTTTTCTGAATATTGTGTTTTCTATTATTGTGTCCATGAAGAACAGAGCAAAGGTTAACAAAGCAAACGGGATCGTCTTTAGGTATGTTCCACGTGGTTGATTTTGAGAGGGTTTGACAGCTGTAGTAAATATCTGGAGCATGCTGATTGTGGCAAGTTTTCTTTTTTGATGACTATTATTGTATTTTTTTTGCCTTTAAACTGTCCCTTGTCTCAGTCTCAAATCCAGTCACTCTCATGCTAAGTTTCTTTATGATTTATTTGCCGATGATGTGTCCGCCGGCATGATGAATGGAAACACGTTTATTACGTTTATTAAAACAGTATTGGAAAGTTGCTATTCAGTGGACTGAACACTGTCACATGGCTTTTACAAGAACGTACTGTATGCTTAGTTGTGTACTATGAGTTGCAATCCAATTTGAGTAGCCTATTAGATTGAACATTGGCGTAAGGTGCAGAGACGCATTTTATTCTGTTATTTACAGTACACACTAATTGACGTATTCATTTTTTTTTCATTTGACTTGTACTAAAACGAAGAGATCTTTCTTACTGTTAACAGTGGCTGTAGTACACCCTTTTGTGAATGGTGCCGTGCACATGAATAATTATTGTTGTCAACCTAGGCCTACTGCTACTCCAGTGGCTACACCGAGGTAGTAAACTTTTCTTTTTTTTGACTCGCACTTGACTGAGCAATGCAAGTTCTATTAAAATCGTTTCAGTGGGACAACGGAAAACTCAGCCGTCGGTCTCCAACACAAAAGTTGTGTGTGTGTGTGTGTGTATGTGTGTGTGTGTTATTATCAAATGATTTACAAATATAGACGCCGAAGCCCGTATGAAATCTGAACCGTGGCTTTTTCTCTCTCTCTCTCTCTCTCTCTCTCTCTCTCTCTCTCTCTCTCTTCTCTCTCTCTTCTTCTCTCTCTCTCTCATCTCTCTCTCTCCTCTCTCTCTCTCTCTCTCTCTCTCTCTCTCTCTCTCTCTCTCTCGTGCACCAGGTGCTGGTCCAGTGTTTTGTGTTAAATATTAACCCACAGGATCCTCCACTTTATTATGGACATATTCCCTGGAGTTTGACAATGGAGCTGAGTTTATAAAGAGTCACATGTTGAGTTTAGGATCAATTTATTAATCCTGGAATCCTGTCTGAGCCGAGGGGATGGATAATTGATTTTCCTAATTGATTGTCTTATGCTGATTTGCATTATGAATTTGCCTTTGTAAAACGCGTGCTGCTATCTTGTTATGCAGTTTCTCAATTGACATTCACTGGAGCGAGTTGCTTTGTTATTATCGGATGAAAAAGAGACAATTAGGAAGCATAACTGAGTATTAAACATTTTATTTAATGCTCTGTTATTTGGCTTTGCTTAGATATTCCCTTTTGGTCACACATCTGTCCTAAAGAGGAGCTGTTGTTGATATTCTGCACAGCAGCTGTTGGCGAAATAACAGTATCGGAGCCTCTTTCGACCTGAGGGACCTTGTGCAATGAGAGAGGCTTTAAAAAGAACACAAGAGGCCAGAGCACTCGCTTACTGTCTGCGCCTATCAGAAGTTCCATGTGGAAAGTCGATTGTGTGTTTGTGTGTGTATGTGTGTGTGTGTGTGCACTTGCACATGTATGTGCATCTCAAAAGTAGACTGCCTTGAGTGTGTGGGTGTGTGCATGTGTATGTGTGCTTGCACGTGTGTGTAGGCAAGATAAATCCCTTTGCATTACATTCATTTGTTTTCGCGTCTATTTCATGTGTGTGCGTCTGTTGGTGTGAGAGAGAATAAAGATTGTGCACCTTTCTTAATAGTAAGGTGCCATTGCTTACTTAGTCTGCCCACCAGCCCGTAGTAATTTGACATTCTGGAGGTGTTTGGCAGAGGCAGTGGCACACACACACATACGCACGCACGCACGCACACACACACACACACACACACACACACACACACACACACACACACACACACACACACACACACACACACACACACACACACACACACACACACACACACACATACATACCCACACACACACACACACACACACATACATAGCCACACACACAAAAACATCGGACATACCATGCTATTTGATGATGTGTCTTTGGAAGTGGGCGAGATCAGTTCCCAATTAGCCAGGGATACCAAGGGGCTGAAGTACACCCCAGCCCCCTGAACTAGGAGGGTGAGACGGGAAGGTTAGCATCACAGGTAACATTAGCTAGTTTCAAGACACTGCTGCTGCTGCTGCTGCTGCTGCTGCTGCCCACTGCTGTTTTGTTTGGAATTGGTGTAAATAATTGTTGTGCTCCGCTGACCTGTGAAGATTTGTTCCTCTACATCTTGCATTTTGTCCCAATGGCACACATACTAGCACATGTGCGCTTCTGACGGTTTACGCAGAGATGAATGAAGAGGGCATTGACCTCATCATCGCAGAGTCCTTATGGAGTAGGCTACATTATTAATGTGCTGGAGGAGAAAGAGATTTTGGGTGTCAAGCAACGAAGTTGGAAGACAACCTATAGTTTTTGTACGAATTCCTATTATTATTATTATTATTATTATTATTATTATTTACCTGCCATGGCAGTCTATGGCAGCCCATAGAACGCCTTGGTTAAAAGCAAATTTCAGGTCGCTAGCTCATCAGCTCTAGCACCACCAACAGGTCAAAGTTGGACATGCATTCATGTTTATAACTTTCAACCCATTCATCCAATATTCACCAACAAGTCATTATTGGATTCCTTGAGCCAAGCCGAGTTCTTTTGCACAATGATGGATTTTCCGCCATCTTGGTTTATGTCATAAACCTTCAAAATGCTACTCCTATCACACATTTTGTCCAATCATCTGGAAACTTGGCACACATGATCTTCAGACCATGCTTGATATAAAACAATCAAAGATGTTTAAAATTCAAATTTGACCGCAAAGTCGCCAAACAGGAAGTAAGCCAATATCTCAGCAGCCCTTTGAAATATCATGGTGACCTTTGACCTCTAGGGGGCGCTGTTATTAATGTCACTGTGTTTTGACTCCTCTCTCTTCACATGAGTATATTTTAAACAAATTTTCAATGTCTGGTGATACTATCACCATAGCTTGTAAATGATTTCTCACTTGAACTTCTGCGACAGCCAATCAAATGCTTGTTTACATTGTGTCTCTGTTAGGGATATGGTTCCAAATACCTCTATGTATTTGTGTCATTTGTTCTGTTGGGCAGACGATAATGCGCCCTTACCACTAGGTAGGGTCATTTTTCCATTTAGTAAACATTGACACGTTACTCGTTATAATGTTCTAGTTCATTTCACCAGCCGTCATTATTACCGATTACCGAAAGGCGGTCGTCATGTAGCCACCTAGCCGATTACGTCCATCCGGCAGAATTAGTTTATCGCGTCCCATTTTGCTTGACACCCACATTGCTGCTCGCAGCTATATTTATTTTTATAATTGATGTACTTTTATTTTCCCTCTGAAAATGCCTTCAGATTAATTATGACAAACGCTGATTGATTATCTCATACTGAATTGAGCTAGGTGTTGAAATGGAAAAGTAATAACACCAGCAGGGAAAGCCTAAATTTCAATTATTGTTGCATGAGCTATTGCACAGCTGGTCAAGCAAATTGTCTTAATGCTACGTGCTACTATTGCTGTCGCTGTAATATATGGGCTGGTTATGGTTGAAATGCAAATAAACGGTAATCAGAGCATTGAGTGGTGAGTGTTTGCTGTGTGTGTGTGTGTGTGTGTGTGTGTGTGTGTGTGTGTGTGTGTGTGTGTGTGTGTGTGTGTGTGTGTGTGTGTGCGCGGTGTGTGTTGTGTTTTGTGTGTTGTGTGTGCGTGAGTACTTGTGTGTGTGTGTGTGTGTGTGTGTGTGTGTGTGTGTGTGTGTGTGTTTGTGTTAGTGTGTGTGTGTGCGTGAGTACTTGTGTGTGTGTGTGTGTGTTTTTTTGTGTGTGTGTGTGTGTGTGTGTTTGTAAGTGTACTTGCATGAGTACGTGTGTGTGCAACTCTCTGAAGGAGAGCGAATTGAGTGGCTTCACGGCGTTGCAGGTAGAGGCTGTTGCAGCTTGAAATTGATTCCTTTTTGTGTCACGCATATGACGCATCATACCACAGCCCTGCAACATAGTAAGAGCACCACTTTTGTTTCAAAGATTGTTCTAAATAAATATTATTTGTCTAAATTTAATGACTACTTTCTATTAACCTTCAAATGCTCTTTATAAATTACAGAATATATTAAGGTTGATATCGTCGAGCATCAGCCCAGCAGACATGAAGGAGACCAGAATGATTATTCAGTCTGCAGTGTATAACTAACCCAGGGGTTCAATTGTTCAGTCCAAAAATGTCATAACAACTTAATAAAAACCTGTGCAGGGCTGCCACTCTGTGACCTGCCTTAGCACCTCTGCTTACTGCCCTTCATCCCTTAACAACCCTCTCTCTCTCTCTCTCTCTCTCTCTCTCTCTCTCTCTCTCTCTCTCTCTCTCTCTCTCTCTCTCTCTCTCTCTCTCTCTCTCTCTCTCTCTCTCTCTCTCTCTCTCTCTCTCTCTCTCTCTCTCTCTCTCTCTCTCTCTCTTCCTCTCTCTTGGGCCAGCCAACCACCAGCAGTATTAACATTCTAGTGTTCTCCCCAGTAACAGCAGCAGAAGAAGCTGCAGAAGCCCTTCATCTTATTAATGGCTGCTGCTCAGCTGGGGAGAGATCTGATGCTATGGTGGATTAAGTTATAAGGATATGTCTCTCCCTCAAGTACCACAATGACGTTGATGCTATTGTCGATACTGTCATGGACTAGATACAACATCTTTTTTCTCGATATTTAGGCGTCAGGAGCATCCACGTACCCAGATTCATGTTATTTACAAAATGCTCCTGTTTGGATGAAATGCAGTCCAACAATGTGACTAACAAAGGCATAATTGTCCGATAACTATTTATTTAAAAAATGTCTGTGTTCTTTCTTAGCTCCTGGTGGGAAGGAGCTTCATCCAGTTTTAATTAAATTTTAAATCGGAATGGAAATTATATTCTCTCAGGCATTACATTTTTGTCTGAGCGAGCATGCTTGAATTAATGTAGGGATTTGTGATTGCTAGGCCATAAATCTGTACTCAAAACACAGCTCCATCACAAGCCAATGTATTTTCCTTGAATATGATTCATTAAGCAGTTTTCCCAGCATGACGCTGGAGATTGGAGATAAGACATTGACTCTCCACCAAGTAACAACACATCCTCTCTGTTTTTATAATCTGTGTTTTTTCTCAAACCAGTTGCCCTTGTCCTTTGATCTTCTTTTTAAGTAGTTACCAACGTTGTGAGTCTATATTCTGAAAGTAAATCAATTTTTCAAAATTGGGTTAGCTGCAGTCCATTTGGGCATTTTTTTGTCTTTGAGATACACATTCGAGATCCTTGTCATATTATCATTTTATCATATTACTCCTGCCGGAACATCTTTGCCAGAGGGCGATCCGAGAACAAACACAGTAATGGAAGGCCCCTTGATAAGATCAACGACAGCGCCTCCAACATGGAGGCTGTCTGGACACACGTTGGTGTGCCCCTGGTTCTCCTGTTGGCCACTGTAGGTCAACCTTTCCCTCAGCCTTCCAGATCCGAGATGTGCTTTGTGGGCCAGGGCAGCTGATAGCTCTCTGGTGAGCCGAAACTCGCTGCTGTTTGTATCTGTATCCTACCATTTGGTTTTCCCATCTCACCCCTTATGACATCAATCCAAGCGTGTGTGTGTGTGTGTGTGTGTGTGTGTGTGTGTGTGTGTGTGTGTGTGTGTGTGTGTGTGTGTGTGTGTGTGTGTGTGTGTGTGTGTGTGTGTGTGTGTGCGCGTGCGTGTGTGTGTGTTAAACCTAACAAGGGAACATAAAATAATCAGCTTTACCAACCATGAAGGCAACTTGTTTACGATTTCCGATGTAGTTTCGAATCCAAATTAGCACATTGGGAACAAATTGATTCTGGTCAGCCACAGCGCTGTTTTATCGTTCCACTAACTATGACTTGGCACGAATTTGAGTTTGAAAAGTAAGTTCTTTAGAAAATGTTAACCCTGACTCACTTAGATGTGCTATTATTTCTAACCACTGTTCAGCAGGTTAATGTGTCACAATCTACTTTAAATGCACATTATGTTCCTTCTGAATCCTAAGGATTTCTGAGCACTGTTCAGCAGGTTGCACAATGTACAATTTTAATTTGCACTTGGTTCTATGAACATCCTTACTGTACCGACAACGATATATTGTTGCACTAATTATGACAAATGTACTTATTGTAAATCGCTTTGGATAAAAGCGTCTGCTAAATGCCCTAAATGTAAATGTAAATACTCTAAATGCACACACCTGCATCATTCCCTCCATTTGCCAGATGACACATATGGCCAGTTTAAAAATATCAAATGTAATTCCAGCATAAGCCATTCCTGGGCAGCTGCTTCCCGCAAATGTGTCTGTGAATAGATGTGTTTGTTTGTGTGTGTGTGTGTGTGTGTGTGTGTGTGTGTGTGTGTGTGTGTGTGTGTGTAGGTGTGTGTATGTGTGTGTGATTTGTGTGTTTTTGTGTGTGCGTGTATGTGTGCGTATCTGTGTGACTGTGCATGTAGACGCGCCTGCTTGTTTCTGTGTTTTTCTCGTACGCCCATTTTTTGTGTGAAATACAGTTTCATGTTAAAGCTGCCGTCTTTCCAACCAATGTAAAAACATCCCATTGCGCTATCACTTTGGTCCTCAAGTAGGATCCTCCAGCAT